>APFE030587455.1:10315-72779 GCA_000404065.3 Pinus taeda | reverse complement strand
TATTTCCATTTCTGGTTGTAAGCATATTTCGGTATTTTCCATTAATGAAATGAAGTATTATTTCCACTGCATCTTTGTGTATATGGTTATCTCTGTATTTTATTGTGTTCCTATTTAAATCCAGATCACATAGATCTGTAAAGAAGCATGAAATCATTTCTAGCAACTATTATAGCATGAATGCAGAGAAGAATATGAATATAATGGAATAAAACAGGAGGATAACATATTGTATTACTAAGAAGGGGGAATCACAACCATTTCTTTGATAGTCTAAAAGATTTTCTTTTGTAAAGTAATACAGTCCAAAATACAAGTCATCCACTTACAAATTTACGAGCCAAATTGGTATCACATAATTCAGACCCATTAGGTGAGGAATTTCGAAACCTTTTTTATGAATTTCATCCCCCTATTTATAAGAAGAGGGGGAGAGATTGAGTTACAATAAAAAATATCTGAGCTAGAGCACCAGCTGTCTGCTAGACTAGCTTTCTAGACTAGTGTAAGGCTCTTCTACCTAAAGATTACAATTGGGATCGAATCCCTTCTTGGAAATAGAAAACTACAGAAAGTCAAAAAGAAACATTGAGAGGAAGAATGGAGGAAGGGGTCCTTTGTTGTCCCTGTGAAAGCTTCAGATCAAGCCCTGTCTTCATCACAGTGTGCTTCCCATGTTGCTTGGCCTATTTACTGTCCCCTCTCCCTTAAATGCCTGGAGGACTCGTTCTGTGGAATAGGGAGTGGAGTTGTTGTAAATGCCTGTCACTGAGGTCTTTGTTGTGTGGAGGAGTGTGGTTTCGTGCTAGGGCTATTAATTTGTCTGAGTCCCCAATCCTTCTTTGTCGTTGCACCATTCGCTATTAACTATCACAACTGTTAGCCCATCCACCCATTTAAATCTCTACAAAACACTACTTGAGCACCATAGCCGCAGGACCTTATACTTTGAGAATAACGTGAAACTAGCGAGTTTTGTTCTCCCCTTAAGCCCCCCTTAGTATAGCCCCACTTATGCTATTTTTTTCATGTAACCAAGGGCTTAACCTTCAAGCGCTAAGGCCTTCAGACCATGTATGAGAGCCTTTTTCTTTATAACACAGAAAGCCCTTTGATTGCCCCTTACACTTCACTGGTTGATATCACAAACGTGAAACCCTTATATAATACACCTCAATAAATTATCGCATCTGAGGGGCCTTTTTCTTTGTTACTCAAAATCTTGCATCCCAGTGCTAGATGAACTTTTCTTTAATATTTTCACCTAGGTAGCTATGATTGTCGATATGCAGGATGACATCATCATTTCCACATGTCAACGTGTGAGTTGTGACACGTGTCACCCCGAAATGGCCCCATAGGACCCCAAAAAATGTTGAAACTGAGCGACACGTGTCCACTGCCAAGTCAGCATCTGTACTACCACATGTTCTCTGTATTGCCACATCATTCATGACATCAGTTGCCATGTCAGCTCTGAGAACCAATCGTATGCCGCCACGTGGCCCCCTAGAGAAGAGAGAAAAAGGATTGCCCAACCCTTTTTTCGCATGCATTTCCTTTGTTAACGAATTTCAGCACTCCCAGAACTTTTGCATTGTATCACAAAATCACCCCCCGCACAGTCTTTAGAGTGAAAACCCTGCAAATCACCGATAATGCGGGATTGCGGGATGTGGGATTTCCCTTCGCCGATATGTCATAATGTCGTAACACCACATGGAGGAGAGAGAAGGGGGTATATTGACCTTTGTTTTGTCAAGCATTTTCTTTGTTAACTATTTTTCAGCCTCCCCGACAATTTACAAATATATCGCAAGATCACCCCCTTGCAAGGTTTTGGAGTTTGTGGGACTCCGGGATTGTGGTACTACCATGACTGCAGGATGTAGTGTCATCGAGATGTGGGATGTAAGACTGCAGGGCCTACGAGATGTGGGACTTGCAAGTAGTCTGCCACATGGAGGAGAGAGAAGGGGGTGGCCCAACCTTTGTTTTTCATTGATTTTCAGTGTAAATCGACCTCTGCCCTCCCTGATGCTTTAACACTATCAGAGTGCTTCCCTCCTAAAATTATTTAAGGATGGTCAATAAGGAACTGGGGGGTCATGCAGGATGTGGGACTGCGGGACCATGGAACTGCGGGACTGTAGGACTGCGAGACTATGGGATTGCGAGGTGGCCAATAGGCAGGATGTGAGATTGCTGATATGCAGGATGCAGGATTGCCGGTATGAAGGATTCCTGATGGTTGATATGTGATGAGATTAGCTCCCGGACCCTAATTACGATTTACCTTTGTCCTTTGGTGTTTCTCCTTTGATTGTTGGGCTTTCCATGGGTAACTTCTTCTCCAAGAGTCCATTTTTAGACTTCCATATACTGTTGGAAAGCTCTTTTCGAGCACTAGGCGAGGAGAGGATCTGATTAAGATATGATAACTTATGTGGCTCAAAAATTAGCATCAAACTTCACTACTCTTGTGTATTCTGGGCAACTAATAACTACTGAAGTAGTGAGTGACAACATTGGCTCCTACTAGGGACAGTGCCTTGCGGGAAAGGTGCTAAGAACTTGTAGACCAATATCCTTCACCATTGGGAATGGAGTCAATAATAAATGAATCTTTGTAATCAGCAAAATATCCATGGGACTTTCCTCCTCAATCTAAAATGCATAAATAAAAGTCCTAACAACTAGAATGTAAATGCTCAACTAGCGAGCTTATTTATGTACATTCCTACTTATTCCCAGAACTTAATTCAACTAAGTGTGTTCAACCCTCCAATGGAGCTAGGCCAAGATTATATTACTAGACCATATGCCTTCACACTGGTAAAAAGGAAAATTTAAAATGAACATGCACCATGAAAAATTTTCAAACAAGGAACCCGATACATGCTCTTGAAATTACCTCTAGTGATGACTTAAGAATAGGCTCATTTGCTCAGCCATAGGGTCATGGAATAGATCAGGAATGTTTACAGCAACCTCTTCTTTACATACAGTCTACTGGTCGATGTCTTTTTGGTCATGGTGACCACGAACATTATCCACCTCTTCAGCTTTGGTGTTTTCAAGAAGAGCCTGCTACTGGGAGTTTTTTCTCCACTTGTTGGTAAACATCTCCTTCTGCACCTCCATGACCACCTCTTCCTCCTCTGAATAATTTGAATCACAAATTGGAAGGTTAGATTGGTCTTGTTCTCTAGGCGAAGGATAATCATGGTACACTGGAGCCTCTTTGTTGACCTCTTGATGGGCTTCCTATTATTTCATAGCTTCCCATGACTGGAAGTGTTGTGGCCTTGCATCACTTGACTCTCCATCAGAGTTATATTCATCATAAGAAGGAGAAACATAAGACTCAACTGAATAAGCCTTCTAAGAGTTTATTGGCAGCTCAATGGTGTTTCCTTCTTCTTTTTCTTGCTCATGGGGAGATACTTCTTGATGTGAGTAGATATCTTCTTGGAATGAGCTCTCACATACATCTTCAGCAGGGTTATTTACCTCAGGAATATCTTCATCATTACAAAGTGTGCAACAATTTTCAAATAGAGCATTCAGTGGATAAAATATTTTGAAATATTGATAGAACATTGTATGAAAACATTTCAAAGAAGATATGCTACCACAAGGAATCGTTTTAAACCAAACTCTAGCATACTCACCTAAAGACCACTTGAATAACTTCATTTGTACATATTCAAGAAAATTACCGTGTTGCTCCATGAATTTGTGAAAGTCTTTGAGGTGTTGGTCAGACCTTCTCTCTATGTTCCCACTAAATCTAGGAAAATAGGAATTCCACTCATGACATGCAGGGACATGATTGGGATAACCAGCAATAGAATAGAGATCGAGTAGGGAAAATTGATTGGCTAGGAACACAGGAAGGGCCATCTTGAAAACATCCCTATGTGATTGATTTCAACTTCAAAAGCAGGGAGATGTTTGGGCTGTTGTAGCATCTGAGTGAGTATGTCGCTGCTTGAAAGCCAGGATGATCAAATACAGATAGGGATAGTGGATTTTCCAAGGTGAGAGATATTAACCCCACATTCCCTTGCTCAACTAATAAGGGAAATGTAAAACTTTTTCGTACCCAGGGAAAAATATTCTAATATGTTCCCCAGCAATGGCGCCAGAAAGATGTTGTAGTTAGATCTTGCACCAGCAGCACAAGTGCTGCAAGTGAGATAGAAATCCTCCTAGAGATAGCCTCTGGGTTGATTATAGACCAGTGCCTAGGATATCTTAAATAGAGGAGTGATGAAAGATTTTATGTGAGGGGTTATCAACACTCCAATTGTCACGTAATGAAAGATAATAAGGGGGCTCGGTTCATTCCTGCAAAGGTATGAGGTATATATTTCATGTACTTCCTCACACATAGTTCCTGGGAGTATCACATAAAATAGCGGAGGCTGATTACTTCAAAGGGTCTTATAGATTAATAAGCTTGTAGAGTAAATGAGAGAGGATTAGGAGAAAGCATAACTCATCATATAGAGCCCATAGCATCCATAATTCTATATTGAACACATAGAGTTGCAAGCCATGGTAAATTCTACACTTGTTTGAGTTACAAGCAGAGATAATGGACTAAAGAGAGGATGGGTGCTATGATTCATATAGACCAGTTCGAAGATATAACTTCACCCCTTCATATATGCATTATGCATTAATAAATCAACACACAAGGATCTGTAAGGAAGCATGAAATAATTTCTAGCAGCTATTATAGCATGCATGTAGAGACGAATATGAACATACTAGAATAAAACATGAGGATAACATATTGTAGTACTAAGAAGGGGGAATCACCACCATTTCTTTGATAGCCTGAAATAGCTGCATGTGTAAAGTAATACAGTCTAAAATACAAGGCATTCACTTATGGAAATACGAGCCAAATTGGTATCAAAGAGTTCAAACCCATTGGGTGAGGAATTCAGGAACCTTTTTTATGAATTTCATCCCCCTATTTATAATAAGAGGGGCAGAGCTTGATTTACAATCAAAAATATCTAAGCCAGAGCACCAACTGTCTGCTATACTAGCTGTCTAGGCTAATGTAAGGCTCTGCTACCTAAAGATTAAAATTGGGATCGAATCCCTTCTTGGAAATAGAAAACTAAAGAAAGTAAAAAAGAAATAGGGGCAAGAATGGAGGAAGGGGTCCTTTGATGTCCCTATGAAAGCTTCAAATCAGGCCCTGTCTCTGTCACAGTGTGTTTCCCATGCTGCTTGGCATGTTTACCGTCCCCTCTCCCTTAAATGGATGGAGGACATGTTCTCTGGAGTAGGGAGTGGATTTTTTGTAAATGCATGTCGCTAAGATCTTTGCTGTGTGGAGGAGTGTGGTTTCGTGCTAGGGCTATTAATATGTCTGAGTCCCCTGTACTTCTCTGCAGACGTGCCATGCTCTATTAACTATCACAGCTACTGGCCCATCCGCCCATTTAAATCTCTACAAAACACTACCTAAGCACCATAGCCATGGGACTTTATCCTTTAATACTAACATGAAACAGGTGAGTTCCAACCTCCCCTTAAGCCCCTTTAGTATAGCCTCGCTTATGCTATTTTTTTCATGTAATTAAGGGCTAATACCAAGGGCTTAACCTTTAGGCACTAAGGCCTTCAGATCAGTGTCCAAGAGCCTTTTCCTTTATAACATGGAAAGCCCTTTGATTGCCCCTTACACCACACCGGCCAATATCCTAGACGTGAAGCCCTTATATAATACACCTCAATAAATTATCGCATCCAAGGGGCCTTTTTCTTTGTTACTCATAATCCTGAATCTCGACACTAGATGCACTTTTCTTTAAGCTTTTCCCCTAAGTAATTGTGATTGCCGATATGCAGGATGATGTCATTGTTTCCATGTGTCACCCTGTGAGTGGTGACACATGTCACCTAGAAATGGACGCATAGGACCCCAAAAAAAGTCAAAACTGAGCGACACATGTCCCCTACGATGTCAGCTTTTGTACTACCACGTGTCCTATGTACTGCCACATCATTCATGACGTCATTTGTCATGTCAGCTCTGAGTACCAATCGTATGCCGCCACGTGACCCCTTGGAGGAGAGAGAAAAAAGAGTGCCCGACCTTTTTTTGTGTTTGAATTTCCTTTGCTAATGAATTTTGGCCCTCCCCAAAACTTTTACATTGTATCGCAGAATCAGCCCCTGCATGGTCCTTAGAGTGAAAACCCTGCAGGTCACTGATAATGTAGGATTTCCATCATCAATATGCCATAATGACATGACGCCACATGGAGGAGAGAGAAGGGGACAGCCCGACCTTTGTTTTGTCGAGCATTTTCTTTGTTAACAATCTTTCAACCTCCCTGACGATTTACCAACATATCACAAGATCGGTCCCCCGCAAGGTTTTGGAGTGTGCAGGATTGCAGTACTACTATGAATGTAAGATGTGGGGTCACCGAGATGCGGGATGCGGGACTACAGGGCCTGTGGGATGCGGAACTTGTGGGTAGTCTTCCATGTGGAGGAGAGAGGAGGGGATAGCTCTACCTTTGTTTTTCATTTATTTTCAGTGGAAATCGACCCCTGCCCTCCGCGGCGCTTTAACACTATCAGTGTCCTTCCCTCAAATATTCCTCTCCAGGAAATGAGCATGAAGAGAAACACATAAGTAGCAAATACCTCACAAGCTCTCTCACTAGCAGCATAGACTCAAGATCTCTAGCCCAACAATTCAGCTCTCAAAAACTATACCTCTCCCACTATGTCTCTCCAACTAGTCTAGCCCTCTCAAATGATTAAGTATAAATTGGTAGAAGAGACGTCCCAAGAGGATGTATGTGGATGCTAAGGAAGATAATAAGTCATGGAAAATTCTAACTGATAAGTCCTAGACAGATTGAATAGGTAACAAATTGAACTGATCTCTTAGGGAATAAGGAACTCTAGAAGTCATTCCTAGTCACTGGCACAGAAAGTAGTGAAAAATACCCTAGACTCCCCCATAGGCCTCCATCCATGTGTCTAGGGGTCAAATCTAGTGTTGCTACCATAAAGAGGGCCTAGGAGTGACTAGAAGGCTCCATATGCTCCCATAGGCCTCTATCCAAGCATATGGGGGTAAAATTGGAGAAAAAGTAGGTCCCAAGTCTAAAAAAAGTCAAACAACCATGTGGACTAAGGGTCACTGATCCAAGGGGGTAACTTAAGCTGATAAAACTCTTTATTCTTCTTTGGTCCAACAAGTTTTCCTTGTGTTTTTGAGCTTGTCTTTGTCTCTGAAATTCCAATCCCTCGTGTGAAATTACATGTTTTTTGTTTAATTTTTATAATAAAAAAATCCCCCTCAATCGTCGCAGGGGACTAAAACTGTGTATGAGTGTCAATCACCTTTGAGTGTCATCTCTTTTGATCTTTGGAATTTTGACCAAATTTCAGGTTGAGTCCTCTGTTAATGAAATCTCAAATTACATTTGATTTCATTAGGAATTTATGTTGCACTTTATCGGTTCTTTTATTGAATTAGTGAAGTAAGGTATTTGTATGCATATGTAGTCTTTTTATATTGTTCTTTCGCTGATATGGAATCATCTTGTGTTTATTTTGAAGAATTCTCTTGCATAGTTAGAATTCTCATTTACACAAAAGGAAAGGAAATTGTGCATAGGTTACATTTGCATAGTTTTCAAGGGAATTGTGCATAGATTACATTACATGGTTTGGCATCATTTAGGGCTTTGATTTGAATGGAATAGGGAAGTTGAGGAGATAGATTGGTGTATCACATGTTTTTTGCATTGCTTATTTATTTCTTCTTCCCCTACTTAGTTAGGCCTTTCATTTTTAAAAGGAAAATGAAAAGAGTTATTTATGTAATATTAGTTTCATTTTAGGTGTGTTTAGCTGACATTGAGTTTTGAGCCTTTAAATTGAAACATAATTAAATATCAACTCTAAAATTTATTGAATCAACCTATGGATAATTTGGAACATTAATGCGAGCATCTAGAGGTATATAGTAAAGATGTGTTCTAACATCTTTAAGTGTAGGAGATGTCGTTTTTTCCTAGAAATGCATTCTTGGGGTGATATCACGTTCCACGTATGTAAGTGTATCAAATCATTCTCCACATACCTTTGAGTATTTCAGATGGTGCTCCATGCATGAAAATTATATGGGGACGCTATCATCATATGGTTACACATTCAATAACACTACTACGACCTATGATTCCACGTACCTCCGGGTATATTTTGGAAGCCCCACTAGGTTGTTATCCCGCCATAGGTAACAAAGTCAGTCACCTTCTAAATTTTCATACACTGAACACAACATTCAGGGAGATTTATTGCCTATATGTAATCCTTGGTTCACCATGGTGGTATATTTCAGTTCACAGTGACTTGGTAAACCATTTTGCCTAGTTACCCTTTTGTTTTATTTGTGTTGTTAATTTCTAAAATTAATTGACCGCGGAACAACATCCCTATCATGGAACAAATCTGTTATATATTTTTTCACATCCGATCAGTGAGCCATGGGATCAATCAACATACTACTCCTCCTTGTCACCATATTGCACAAAGACATAAGAATTTTCCCTTCATCCCCCATAATTTGAGCCCTAAACTGCATCATTTGAGCCGGTTTGAGGACCAATGCTCCCTCTAAGCCTACTGGTGTGTGTTCACCTATAGGTTGCTCCACTTTGGCCTACGTTTCTCACCAGCAGGTCACACCCCTTTACACCTGTGTTGGTTCTACAAATCACGGAGAATGATTGGGATTCCAGAAGCTTCCCCTTCTAGGAGTTTCCATGGGTTGTTTTAACTACTTACCTTTGATAAAAAATTTGGATCCTATCCTATCATACTATGGAGTTCTCACCACTTATCTTTTGATCCTATTCCTCCATCAAAGGTGGATCTCAAACCTTAGATTGCTAAATGGACAAGAATTCATGAACTACCTCTCCTTCCTATATATTTACCTCATGCCACAAGCACCGAGTTAATTTTTGGGTTGGCTTTTGGAGAGTGAATCTAGCCTTATGTTGTTGTAGTGAGTGGTTATCATCTCATGCACTTAGGGTGATTGGAGGTGCATATTGTGACAAGGAAATGACAAGTCAACAACTTGGAGGAGCTCTTATACAAGACCAAATACTACTTATGGTTGTAATCTCCTTCCATTTATATTAATGCAAATAATTCATTGTTTCCCTATATGTGATTTTGTTATTTCACTTATTTCAATACCATGTTAATCTATTGAATGAATTATTTACATGATACTGCATAGATCTCGTAGTTTCTTGACTCATGTTATCTGAATGTACGGATTCTAATTTTGGAATTTGGAGCTGGAAGGAGTGAAGTGTGCGAAGGATTCCAGCTAGACCTCACTCCATTATCTATTTACTTTAAGAGAAATCATTGTGTTCCTTGTCTCTTTGTTGTTCTAGGCTAGCCAATAACCTAGGGGAGATACTTTTTTCCATAATCGTAAATCCTATAACAAACTCCTCGATAGATATTAGCTTGATACTAATGGCAATAGTCCTGGAGTCTACCATTCAAGGAAATCCATCTGACGTGAATCCTCGTCCTTTTCCTTCTTTTGGAAATGTTGGTGCTCCTTATATGGAAACGTTGTCCCTTCCCAGATTTACCATTGGTTTACCAGTTTGGTTTTTTTTGACCTCCTTGGTTTTCAATTTCCAAACTATCCTCAATCAAGTTCTCCTCCACCTGAACAACATCAAACTCAAGTTTATCCTAAAGTTGACCCTTTTTGTTCTTCACCCAATTTTAGTTTGAGTCCTATGTTCATGAAATATTAGATTACGTTCGATTTCATATGAATCCTCTTGTGTTTATTTTGAATAATTCTCTTGCATAATCACATTTGCATAGTTAGAATTCTCATTTTCACAACAAGAAAGGAAATTGTGCATAGATTACGTTTGCATCATTTTCAGAGGAATTGTGCATAGATTATATTGCATGGTTTGACATCATTTAATGCTTTGAATTGAATTGGAATAGTGAAATTGAAAGATCTAGTTAGGAAGTTCTTCTCTGATGCATATTTGAGTGTTGCATCATTGTTTGCACCTCTGCCCTACACTATATAGCTTTCACGGAAAATGAAAAAAGTTATTTTTGTCATATTAGTTGCATTATAGGCGTGTTTAGGTGACATCACGTTTTGAGCCTTGAAATTGAAATCTAATTCAAGATCAACTCTAAAATTCATCAACCTAAGGAACATTTTAAACTTCATGACACACATAGAGGTCTAGGCTAGAGATGTGTTATGGCATTTTTAAACGTAGGAGCTGTCATTTTTTCTCATCGTTACGATTCAGGGATGATATCTCATTCCAAATTCGTAAGTGTATAGGATCATTCTCCACGTACCTTTGGGTATATTGTATGGTGCTCCATGCATGATAATTATATGTGAACACTCTTATCGAACAGTTACGCATTAGACAACACTACTATGGACTGCACTCCCACGTACAGTCGAGTATATTTTGGGAGTCCCCTATAGGTTTCTATCCATCTATATGTAACTAAGTCGAATTCCTTGTATACAATGATACACCGAACAAAACATTCGAGGATATTCCCTGGAAATACGTTAAGTCCTTGGCTCACCAAGGTGTATATTGCAATTCATAGTTTCTTGGTAAACCTTTATGCCTAGTTACCCCTTTGTTTTGTTTGTGTCTTTAATTTCTAAAATCAATTAATTGACCATGGAACAACATCCTCCCCATGGAACAAATCCTTAGTAGATCTTAGGTTGAGACTAATGGAAATAGTTCCTAAGTCTACCAATCAAGGAAACCCCTCTGATGGGAATCCTAGTCATTTTACTCCTTTTGGAAATATTGTTGCTCCTTATATGGAAACATTGTCCCTTCCTGGATTTACCATTAGTTTTCCAATTTGGTTGTTTTCGACCCCTATGTTTCTGAATGTCGAGACCACTTCTCGTCCAAGTTCTCCTCCACCTGAAAACCAACCTCAAGTTGATCTTAAAGTTGACCCTTTTCCTTCTTCACCTGTTAAGTCTTCTTCCTCTTCGTCTGGTGAAAACCTCAATGTTAGTAACCATGTTGATAAGAAGAATAAGAAAAGGAAGATTGAGAATAAGAAAAATAAGTGAGGGGGCAACCAAGAAGCCATTGTTACATATGAAACTAGTATGGAGAAACCTTCCAATCATCCTCGCAAATTTAAATTCCCTTGCATGCTTTGTAAGGGTGATCACCTTCTTAGATGTTTTCCTTGTATTCCTAAGGTATTAGAAGTGTGGTCCACAGGCTCACATCGTCCTTTTTCGTCAGCTTCTAGAGATCATGCTAGTAACAAACCCTCAGCTAACGATAGTAAGGTCCATGGGAAAAAGGGAAAAGTCAAATTTCCCTATCATTTTCATGGAGAGAATAATCATATTCACATTTGTAATTATATGGATGAATCCTCAAAAGTGTTGGAAACCTTACAACTACTCAACCTCGAATTTCGGTTGGTTACTGAAAGCTTTCTCCCAATCCTCCACTAATTGATGAAGTGATTGATTAGAATTTGAATCCCATCAATCCCACTCTCTCTAAATGTGAATCCCATGAGATTTTTCCTAGCCATCCATTGGATGATAAAATGGTTGACTTGATTCCACCTTCAGTTGATTGTACCTTTCCCGTAGAGAGTCAACTTCATACCACTCAGGTTCTTCTCATTTCTTTAGATTCCAATGAATTAGGGAGAAATACTCTCATTCCAATGGAACAGGGGGAAATCCTCCCATTCCCAACACAGGGGAGCAGTTCTCATATTCCCATAGTTCTAGGAGGTAGTCCTCTTGTTCCCATGACACCTCCTCCAAGTAGCATGGTCACTTCCTTCGATTGGAGTCGACGGGTAGGATGCCATCTTCCTTCTTATGTGCCCTTCTAGATCATAGTATAGGCTTATAATGTGGTCATTCCTGGCACAATCATATATGAAGGTGCATATGTTAGTATTATGTCCTCTACTTGGCTCTATAGCTTGTGCCTGTTACCTGGAATCTATTAGATTTTAACAGAGAAACTAGTCAATTGTTAGGGATCCTTTCTAAGTTTCCTATTACTTTGGGATGAAATATTGTCTATATCGATGTGATATAGTTCAAGGCCCTTTGGATTTTAATTTACTCCTTGGCATGACTATGTTTATGTCATGGGAGGTCTTGTCTCTTCACTCTTTCGTGTGATGTGTTTCCCGCATGAAGGAAGAATCATGACTATTTACCAGCTTTTGTTCATTGGTCCTAATTTGACTCCCAATCAACTAGCTTCCCTAAATTGTCCTTATATGCAAGTGGATCACCCCCACCAAAGATTAATTATGTGGAAACCTATCCCATTACTGTACCTAATGCTGAAGATGATCCTTTCACTATCTGCTCAACTTCTTTTGACCTACATCTGGTAGGTGATATGGTTAATTATTTACTGGGGGCATTGGAGTCTGACCTTTGCATTGCATCCCTTGATATATATCCCTTCCAAAGTGTTGTTCTACCATCTGATGAGAACCTCTTGGAAGCCATGGTCTCTCAAAGGCCATGATCAGATCTGGAGCAAAGTTATTTTTTTGTGTCAAGCTCCTTAAACAATGAAACAAGATCCTTGGAGTAGAGTTCCTTTTCTTGTGTCAAGCTCATTAAAAAATGAAACAAGGTCTTGAGCAAAGTTCCTTGTCTTGTATCAAGCTCATTAAAAAATGAAACAAGGTGTCATGAGCATAGTTCTTTTCTTGTCTCAAGCTCATTAAAAAATGAAACAAATCCCCTTCCAATTTGAGTCTTTGATTAAACCTCATAAATTCTCAGTCGAGTCTTTCACTTGATCTTGTAAATGAACCTTCATTGCATCCACCTATTAGTACCCAGTAGTCTACTTAGGTAAATTAAATGAAGCTTGATGTACCTTGAATTGATTCATTATGTTGGGGTTATGAAAAATTATTTCAACCACAGTTTTTATTTATTTCAAGCTTGTGTAAAAATGAAACTATTGTCAAACATAGTTTTTTCTCATGTTTCAAGCTAGTGTAAAAATGAAACTACTGTCAAGCGTAGTTTTTCTCATGTTTCAATCTTGTTAAAAATGAAACCAATTTCAAGCATAGTTTCCCATGTTTCAAGCTTCTATAAAAATGCAACCATTCCCATTTTATCTCTCATGATTTCCATTTTTTTCATCCTGTTTCTACCATATGAGCCTTGGCTTTTTCATTCCATCACCACCTTTTTCTTGGACAATCATAATCTTTCACTTGGTTGTTTTACCCTTTTCCAAGGAACTGATGCAGCGTGTGGGCTTATTATCCAAACTCTTGAACTTTGTCAGTTTTGAGCAGTTCCATCATGACTGGAACCAATTGCTACCCTTTATACCACTCATTGCTCCAACAGGAGTCCTCTTTCAACTCTTTTCATACTCCCAATTATGAAAATATTTTTGAGAACTTGTCTTTTCAAACTCGTAAAAGTAAATGCAAATACGTCTACTCAGTATAAGTTTAACCCTTTTCTGAACTGAGATAGACTAGCTATGAAAAAGGAATGCCTTTGTCAAACATGGTTGAGAGGTTCTCTTGGGTATTTTTTTCTAACTTTTCGAACCTAAGGGACTACCTACAAAAAGGGACATTTGG
The DNA here is from genome assembly GCA_000404065.3 of Pinus taeda. Classification (NCBI taxonomy): domain Eukaryota; kingdom Viridiplantae; phylum Streptophyta; class Pinopsida; order Pinales; family Pinaceae; genus Pinus; species Pinus taeda. Next base: position 59,057 of record APFE030587455.1, on the reverse strand, counting down.
AATTTTCTTTTTTGCCTCTTTTTCAAACTCTTTGAAACATGAAAAAGATGTCAACTTTTACCTTCACTGGACTCGTTAAAACATCAAACAATGATGTATTTGTCGAACATGATGAGGTCAAACCACATCTTCTCAGGGTTTATTAAATATACTTGGAAGGATTCATCTGAAGGGTGAACTTATAAATCAAGCATATGTTATCCTCCTCAAGCTTGTTAAAAAATAAAGAGGTATTGACCAATATGGTTAGGGAAATTAGGAAAACAAGGGATTCCATTTTTTTTATGCCAGTGAGTCGCTCTTGAACACGACACTCTTTGACATCATCTCTGTGGTTGTTGGGTTGGGTAATCTACTTGTCTTTTGGTTATCATACTATTTTCAATGCCTCCATTTTAGTTTTGGCTCAATGTTGCCAACTCCATTTAGTGTTGTCAGTGTGTTCAAGAGAAGTCATTCAATTGATCTTTGCTACAATGCTCTTAAGCCTTCATTTCATGTCTTCCTTTCCTGAACTAATTCCATGTCAACATCATTTTGATCATTCCATCTCAATCATGATACCATTTTGTGTCGTTTATGGGGAATATATCAAGGACCTCCTGCGATGTGTTGCTTCTTGTCGACATCAACACATCACCTAGGAAGTTGACTTAGAAACACGCCTTTGGTACCTTGGTGCTTACATACATCAATGGAAATTTTCCTCGCTCTTAGCATGTTTACATCAATGGCCTTCAACCAAAATATTTTTTGTGGTGTTCGAAATCAACTCATTCATTCACACCATACATATTGTACATGTGTACCTTGAGAGCCACTAACATCATCGGTGGCTTCTCTCGCGTTTGTTAACGACTTACATCATTCGCTGGTAATCATATGGTGTCTACCATGTTTGACTCTAACTCATCGATTCACATGGTTAGACTCATACGTTAGTTGGTTTGGAATGAGATAGAAGACCCCAGATCTAGCTTCATCCATGAGGGTTGCGATTCCAGGAGCTATAAAAAGATCACAATGTATAATGGCCATGATCATATAGACAATCATCTAGTCATGGGTCCACCAATTGCATCTGTGGATGCATCTTTTGATCATTTTACATGTTATGTTAGCTTATGAGTTGAGTATGGGTATGCCTCCCTTAGTAAACAAAAATGTCACATTGTAAATGTACTGTAGTAGATGAAGCTCGTCAGTTTTCCTTCATCTTGACTTGTCACAAGGTAAATCACTTCAGTCATTAGTCATCATCTTTGAATTTTCAATTTAGAGGGAATTATTATATAGGCCATTTTGTCACATCCAATCAGTGAGCCTCCTAATGGGATCAATCAACATCCTATTCCCCCTTTTCACCACCTTGCACAAAGCCCTAAGAATGTTCCCTTCATCCCCCATAATTTCAACCCTAAACTTCATCATCTGAGCCAATTTGAGGACCAACGCTCCCTGTAATCCTACTAGGGTGCATTCACCTATAGGTTTCTCCACTCTAGCCTGCATTGGTCACTAGCAAGTTTCTCCCCTTTGCACTTGCATTGGTTCTATGAATCCAGGAGAATGATCAGGATTCTAAAAGCTTCCCCTTCTAGGAGTTTCTAGAGGTTGTTTTAACTAATTACCTTTGATAAAAAATTTGGATCCTATGATATCCTACTTTGGAGTTTTCACCACTTATACTTTGATCCTATCCCTCCATCAAAGGTGGATATCAAACATTATATTGGTAAATGAATAAGAATTCATGAACTACCTCTCCTTCCTATATATTTACCTCATTCCACAAACACCAAGTTAGTTTTTGGGTTCACTTTTGGAGAGTGATTCTGCCCTTATGCTATTGTAGTGAGTGGTTATCATATCATGCATTTAGGGTGATTAGAGGTGCATATTGTGACAAGGAAAGGACAAGTCAACAACTTGGAGGAGCTATTCTACAAGATCAACTACTACTTATGGTTGTAATCTCCTTCCATTTATATTAATGAAAAGAATTTATTATTTTCCTATTTGTGACGTTGTTATTTCACTTATTTCAATACCATGTTGATATATTGAATGAAGTACTTAGATGATACTGCATAGATCTCGTAGTTTCTTGGCTTGTGTTATCTTACTGCGCAGGTTCTAATTCTGGCATTTGAAGTTGGAATTGGAGCTTCCAAGCTAAAGAATGAGCGAAGTGTGCAAGGATTCTAGGTAGGCCTCACTCCATCATTTATTTACTTTAAGAAAAATCATTTTGTTCCTTGTCTCTTTGTTGTTTTAGGTTAGCCACAGACCTAGGGTAGATACTTTTGTCCACAATTGTAAATCATGTATAACAAACTCCTTAGTAGATATTAGGATGATACTAATGGAAACAATTATGGAGTCTACCATTCAACGAAATCCATCTTATGGGAATCCTGGTTATTTTCCTTCTTTTGGAATCTTTTGTGCTCCTTATATGGAAACGTTGTCCCTTCCTAGATTTACCATTGGTTTACCAATTTGGTCGTTTTTGACCTCCTTGGTTTTGAATTTCCAAATTTATCCTCAACTAAGTTCTCCTCCACCTGAAAAACATCAACCTCAAGTTTATCTTAAAGTTGACCCTTTTCATTCTTCACCTATTGTTTCTTCATCCCTCTCTTCCTCCTTGCCTGGTGAAAGTCTTGATTCTAGCAACCAAGAAATTAAGAAGAAGAAGAAGCAAAATAAGTAGGGGGGGAACCAAACAACCATTGCTACCAATGCAACTAGTATGGAGAAACATTCCAATTAGCCCCGCAAAGTTAAATTCCATTGAAATTTATGTAAGGGTGAACACCTTCTTACAAATTTCCCTCGTATTCCATAGGTGTTAGAAGTGTGGTCCACGAGCTCACATCATCCCTTATCATTAGCCTTTGGAGATCATGCTAGTGACAAACCATCTACTAATGATAATAAGGTCCATGGGACGAAAAGGAAAGTAAAGTTTCCATGTACTTTATGTGAAGGGAATCATCGTATTCACCTTTTTCATTATATGGATGAAGCCTAAAAATTATTGGGAAGTCTTACTATTTCTCAACCACAACTGTTGGCTGGCTATCAAAATCTTTTCCCCAATCCTCCACTAGTTGATGAGGTGGTTCATAAGAATATGAATCCATTCACTCCCACTCTCTCTAAATGTGAATTACATGATTCTATTATTGAACAACCATTGGTTGTGAAAATGGTTGACTTGATTCCACATTCAGTTGATCGTACCTTTCCCGTAGAGAGTGAGTCTCATACCACTCAGGTTCTTCACATTTCTTCAGGTTCGAATGAATAGAAGGGAAATCCTCTCATTCCCACGGCACAGGGAGGCAATCCTCCCATTCCAAAAACACAAGGGAACATTTCTCCCATTCCCATGGCATAAGGGGGAAATTCTACATTCCAATGGAACCCCATCCAAGTAGTATGGTCACTTCCTTTGATTGGAGTCAACTGGCAGGATATCATCTTCCTCCTCACATGCTCCTCCAGATCATAGTACATGCTTATAATGTGGTTGTACCTAAAACAATCATAGATGAAGGTGAGTTTGTTAGTATTATCTCTTCAACTTCTTAGCAAGACTTAGGTTCTCCACAGCTTGTGCCCATTACCCAGAATCTATTGGCTTTTAACAGATGAACCAGTCAACCGCTATGGATCCTTCCTTACTTGCCTATTAATTTGGGAGGAAATATTGTCTATATCAATGTGATGGTAGTCCAAGGCCCTTAGATTTTAATTTACTCCTTGGGCATGACTATGTTTATGACATGGGAGCTCTTATCTCTTCACTATTTTGTGTGATGTGTTTCCCACATGAAGGAAGAATCGTGACCATCAACTAGCTTTCATTTGTTGGTCCTAATTTTAATCCCAATCAACCAACATCCCTAAATGGTCCTTATATGAAAGAGGTATCTTCCCTGCCACAAATTAATTATGTGGAAACTTATTCCATGTCTGCATCTACTGATGATCTAGTAGGTGATGTATTACATCATGTACTAGGAGCATTGGTGCCAGATATTTCCTTGGGTCCTTTGATATGTATCTCTTCCATACCATTGTTCTCCCATCTGATGAGATCTTCTTGGAAGCCATGGTCTCTAAGAAGCCATGATTAACATAATCATAGGTCTCAAAGAAAAGTTCCTTTTCTTATATCAATCTCATTAAAAAATGAAACAAGTTGTCATGAGCATAGTTCTTTTCTTGTGTCAATCTCGTTAAAAAATGAAACAAATACCCTTCCAATTTGGGTCTTTGATTAGATCTTGAAAATTCCTAGTCAAGTATTTCATTTGATCTTGTAAATGAAACTTCATTCCATTTGACCATTAGTAACCAATAGTCTATTTAGGTGAATGAAATGGATCTTGGGGGGCATGTGCCTAGAATTGAATCATTATGCCGTGGACATGCAAACTTATTTCAAGCATAGTTTTTCTCTATTTCAAGCTTGTGTAAAAATGAAACCAATTTCAAGCATAGTTTCCCATGTTTCAAGATTGTGTAAAAATGAAACCATTCTCATTTTATCATGTGTGATTTCCATTTTTATCGGCCTATTTTTTCCAGAGGAGACTTGGTTTTCTCATTCCATTATCACCATATGCTAGGATGATCAGACATTTTCACTTGGTTGTTTCACCATTTCTTGAGGAATCACCACGATGAGTGGTAATATTAGCCAACCTCTTGATCTCTACGTGTTCCATCATGATTGGAACCAATTTCTACCCTTTATACCACTCGTTCCTCCAAGACAAGTCCTCTTTCAGCTCTTTTTAGACTCTCTAACATGAAAAGATTGTCAAGCACTTGCCTTTTCAAAATCGTTAATGTAAATAAAAATTTGTTTGTCCAATATAAGTTTATCCTTACTGGACTGGGATATACTATTTACAAAAAGGGAATACCTTAGTCAAACATGGCTAAGAGGTTCTCCTAAGTATCGTTTTTTTCCTTTTTTGACTTAATAGACAATTTTACAAAAGGGAATTTTTGGAGATTTCTTTTTCACCTATTTTTCAAACTCTATAAACATGAAAAATAAGACGAGTTAAACCTTCACTGGACTCATAAAAACATCAAACAATGATGGAATCATTGAACATGACGGGATCAAACCACTCCTTCTCAGGGTTCGTTAAAAATTCTCAGAGGGATTCATATGAAGGATGAAATTATAGATCAAGCATATGTTATCCCCCTAAAGCTTGTAAAACATAAAGAGGTACTAACTAGAAATGGTTGGGGAAATTGGGAAAATAGGGTACTTGACCTATTTATGGCAACAAGTTTCTCTTGAGCATGACACCCTTTCACTTCATTCTCATGATTGTTGGGTTGGGAAATCTTATTGCCTCTTTGGTTCATCATACATCATACCAAATTAAATCCTCCATAATCAGTTTTGGGTCAATGCTTCCGAATCTGTAAAAGTGTCGCTGATATGTTCAAGAGAAGTCCTTTAGTTGATATCTGCTACAATACCCTTAAGCCTTCATTCATGTCTATTGTTCCTGAACCAGTTCCACATTAGAACCATTTTATCTCAAATCTTAAAACATGTTTCATATCATTGATGGGGGATACATCAAGGCCCTCCTTCGATTGGTCACTTCCTATCAACATCAGCTCATTATCCAATAATTTGAATTAGAAACTTCCTTCAATACCTTGGGGCTTGCATACATCAATGGAAAGTTTCCTTGCTTTCGGCGATAGGTCTTCATCATTAGCCTTCGACCAGAAGATTTTGTGTGGTCTTCAATTTCAACTCATTTATTCACACCATACAGATTGTACTATGGTACCTTGAGATCCATTTACATCATATGTGGTTTCTCTCGCGTCTGTTAACAACTTACATCGTTGGTTGGTAATCACATGGTGTCCACCATGTTCGACTCTAGCTCATTTACTTGCATGGCTAGACTCATACATTGAACGATTGATTGAATGAGATAGAATACCCCAGATCTAGTTACATCCATCTGGGCTACAATTTTAGGATTAATACAAGGTCACAAAAGTATGATGGATAAGATCATACAAATATCCAAGCATGGGTCCACTCTCCATCATTAGTGAATGTGACTTCTTGATCATTTTACATGTAATGTTAGCTTATGTGTTAAGCATTGGTATGCCTCCCTTAGCAATGATATCATGATGAAAATATGTTATGACAAATGATGATCTTGACTAGTTGTTCTTGATCTCGACTTGTCACAAGGTAAAGCACTTTAGTCATCAGTTATTGCTTCTGACTTTGTACTTTAGGGGAAATTTGTTATAGGCCATTTTGTCACATTTGTTTAATAGACCCACAAACTGGATCAATCAATATCCATGAACATGTTGTCATCATCCCTTCACAAACCCCTAAGCATGACCTCTCCAAAAATTCTGAGTTTCTAGGACAAATTTCTTAAAAACATGGTTTTAGCCCCAACGTACCTTGCCACCTTGGCCACCTACATTCAGTGCTTGTTGCATGATTGTCCCCCTCCACTGGTTAGCACATGTTTCTCCCTTCTATAGGTGTGTTTATTCTAGAAATTTGGGAAAATCAAAAATATCTTTGAAGCTTCCTCTTCCAAAAGCTTGCAAGGTAGTTTTAACTATTTACCACGAATGGAGGGCTCAAATTCCTATATGATTCTATCTTGGAGAACTCACCTCTTATCCCTTGAACTCATCCTCTCATCATATGTGGATATCAAGCACATAATGGTAAATGCTAAACTACCACACTCATCCTATAAATTTATGGTCTTCCATACCATTAGGGATGGCTTTTGAAGATTCATAGTACCCTTATGTTGTTTCTTTGAGCCTAAAGGAGTCACCATATTCATGCATTAGGTTTGACGTTGAGGTGTGCTTTGTGACAAGGAAGGAAAAGTCAACTTGGGGAGACATCTACGAAGTTAGCTACTATTTATGGTTGTAAACTCTCTCCTATATTTGTCCATACAAAGAGTATCTTGTTTTCCTATATTTGTTGTGTTATATTTGTACTCATGTATTTCAATGCCATGTTGATTCATTGAATAGATATTTTAGATTATTCTATATGGATTTTGTGTATCATTTTCTTGTTTTAGTTGTGTGTGCAGGTTCTAATTATAAAACTTGGAGCTACAATTGGAGCTTACAAGCGAGGAGGAAAGAAAGGCTTGCTACAGATTCCAAGTAGGCTTCTTCCCATACTCCAATTTCTCTAAAGAAAACTTCATGCTTTTTTATTTCTATTTTTCTAATTTAGACCACTAGGTCTACAAAATTCACCTTTGTCCGTAATCATGAAATTTCCACATAATAACTATGTCTTACTTAGACGGGTCGAGCCTCATATGTCAAATTGAACATGTTGGAGGCAATTGGCTAGATCCTTAGGTTAGGGACACAATACAATTGGGTTGACCACCTTGTAGACATCATCAATATGAACTGCAAATGATGCCAAAACTAAAGTAGGGAAATCATAGTTCCTTATTTAATTATTTATACAGCTATGGAATAGGTCTCATCAATTTGAAATATTGCATTCACAAAAATAAAAATTCCTTCAAAGTAGCACTATAAGTTTTTTGCCACAAATTGGTTTGGGAGAAGGGAATATATTCTCCCAAAATAAAAATTCAAGAACTAGGTGGATAATGTCAAAATTGCCTCATATAAATGGATAGTTTCACAATGTATTTATTGGTCCTTACCTTTTTCATCCCACATCCAGTTGAATTTGGACATGAAAAAGGTTTAGTACATGAACAATGACTAGGTGCAATCTAATTTTTTAGAATATTAGTCAACTGCACTTTCTATTATTGAGGAGATGAGTCGAAAATCAAACACAATGATCAACATAATGAAAACATTCCTCCATCCTAATGAATAACTAATAAAACCGTTAACTTATGGAGAACTAGAATATGGAAGGGAGGCTAAGTTATACACTCAACCATTCAATCAATCCCATGAACATCATTGAGCAAGAAATTAGCACAAAAGAATCAAGTGAAGAAGACCCCATAGAAATTATAGGATCAATATTTTAGAATCAACTAGTTAGAAGTACTTCAATATATCTCATTGGAAGACCCCAAATAAAAGAAAAAAACTTGAAAAAATAAAATAAGAGATGCTAGAAAAAAATAGCTAGAAAGGGGAAATTGACTTGAAGGTGGACTAAATCTAAGGAGATGATGATGGAGTCTTTAGGTGAAACTCAAATCATGGAAGAATTGGGACATGATAAAAAAATCTTTATAGACACAATAAAAAAAAAGGGTGATGCAAGATAAATAAAGAGATGAAAGAGAAGTTCACTAGGAGGATAGCATTGGTAGAAACACTCTAGTGAGTGGCGCTAGTAAGGATTCAAACACTAGAAATTGATGGACCGACAAATAAAATTTGGTCCAAATTAATCTTACCAAAGATTCACCCCTGCCCCTTACCACCCAAGTAGAGGAAGAAAATAATGATGAAGGACAATATTAGGCTAAAGAACAAGTTTCTTTAGAGAGAACTCCATTAGGAATTATGATTGAATCTCCACGAGATAATACTATTTCAAAGCTGGGACACTAGAGCACACAACCAACTGAGTAGTAGAGAATTCATGCTTCATGACCAACCAAAGTTTCACAACAATCAACATAATATCAGTAGCCAAATCAACCATAGCCACAATAAAATATCCCCTAACCAATATAGTTGCAGTTAGGAAACAAGGAGCAACAATAGCCAGATTTAGAAAAGAGAAAAGATAAGTAGTATCTCCAAAGTAAAATTATTAGATAAAAATTTGAAGATCACCTCATAAAAATAAACAAAGACTACTTCAATCCCAACCACATGGATTGGCCCAAGTAAGGCGTAACATCCACATATTTTTAAATTATTTATTGATGTTTCACAATAAGCTTTTATTAGGTGGAAATGGTCTATGGATGGGAAGGATAAGGAAGATACTATCTAGGAAAAATGTGTACAACTTATCTAGGAAAATTTACATATATAAACCCTTGAAGTGGAAAAGGATCATTTAGAGACTATGAAATATTTGGTGCAACAACTTGTCAGCCTCAACGTATAAATGAAAGAATATTTTCAAGTTTCAACAACGGCAACGACATAATAAGAAATTATGAGTCAATGAATAATATTTTGTCACCCAATAAGATTTTGCTTCATTTGACAAGTTTAAACAGTAGTTAGATACAAAAATGAATTGTGCTAGCATAATGGTTGTAGTTTTGAATAATTGGATAACATATCTATCATCCACTTGTAACAAACTCATAATCCAACAAATCTTAGTGAAGAACCTAACTGATAGAAGGAATTCAATATCACAGTGAAGAGAAATAGCAACAGTAGACACAAAAATACAACAAATGAAGAAGTTGGAGACCAAATTGATGTAGGAAGATAGATAATGGCTCAGAGAAGGAAAGAAGGTGCAAGTCAAGGAAAATAATACCTTGCAGAAAATTTGGAAACAAGTGCAAGACATGGAAGGGAATATCAATCTTCAAGAGATTCAAAATAGTTCCTTGTCTGAACAATTGAAGTATATTTCATAAATCAAGTCACTAGAAGTAAAAGTCAAGTATTCAATTAGAGAATGGAAAAAATGTGGCCATCTGATGTAGGTGTAGACACCAAGCACAAGATGTGAGAGTCTGGGCAAGAGCATACCAATGTGATTGATCTGAAAATGGAAGGTACTTGAAAAAGGGTGCAAGATACCCATTTTCATTTATGTAAATGAGTGCAAAAATACTCCAAGTTTAAATCTGAAAATGTGAGATCTTCTTATTTCTAATACAGAGATAGACTGTAGGGGCATTTACTGGATATGTCACCTCTAAAGAGAGAATGAGACCCATAAAATACTTGGCCCTCTACAGACTCTGCCTAAAGAAATAATAGAAGTAAGCACTCAGATTTAATTAAAAAAACCTTGCTTGAACTTGACGTTATGTGGAATTTTAGCTTGAAAGAGGTGTATGTCTTTTCTTTTGTTTATGTGTTTTAAGTTTATTTGTCTTTTCTGAAACTTAACATATATATCAGCAGCATAATTCAGCCATAGAATCTCAAAACACAACAGCAATATAATATAGGAGTTCACCCCAACTCTTGGGCTACATCTCCTTTGAGCTTCGTCAACATGACTAGACTCTTTGGGATTAAGGTAATTAAATTATTTTACAAGCTCCACACTTAACTACAATGAATACAAAAATGATTCAAAGGGCTGAGAATACCATTGTAAATCCCTTTAATGGTTGTCCAATTCCTGCAAACAGCTTAAGGCTTCCATGGATACACATCCTTCTGTCGGTGCACTAAGCTTCTCTGAGCTTCTAAATGGCACAAACTCCCTCAAGTTCCTGTTTCTATCACTAAAACCACTACTACTGATCCAATAATGATCAGACACCAAATACCAACTAATTAATTGCTTACATCAAGCACAAAATCCCCAAAAATGGCTCTCCTCCATGGTTTTCCTAGGGCTTCCCACGACTTCACATCAACTTCTCGAGCTATAGAAGTACTCAAAATGATCTGAAACCACTTCCATTGGTTCCAAAATGACTGAAATAGTCAACAAAGAGTTTTTTTTTCATCAGAAACGGCCTCCGGCTACTCTGGTTTCGCCTACACCCACTGTTGGCACCCCCTGGCACTAGGGTCAAGGAAAACTTCTCTGCTGAGTTTTCGACCTCTAAAAGTCTTTAATACTTTCTCAAACCTCTATAAATGGATTTAGAATGATGTTTTTAGTCAATAATGACCATTGTTTCGCTACAAATGTCCTCTACCTCCCCTAGCTAGGCTCTGCACTGCTGCTAGCCAAATCGGAAAAAATGGCCTCTAGAACTTAAATGAAGCTTTTTGGCTTTCTAATGTTCTTAACAGGCTATGCAAACCATATAAATAGATTTAAAAGGTATGAAATAGCTAATAATGCATGTTCATTTACCTTAAATAGAGAAACACAGTCCAAGACATAGCCTTCTCCTGCAAGGCCCTAATGGCTCCTTTATCTTCTTCGTAGCTTAAACCTTTGAAGATGACCTCTGTTAGACCTCAGACCTGCTCCATTGAGTCTAGAAGGTCGAAGAGACCCAAAATCCAAAAAGCAATTCGTCTCAAAAGGCCTTTCCTAGCCAAAGTTATGGCACATTTACTTAGACTGCCAATTTTCCCTAAAATCACTCCAGCTAACTTTAGTCAAGTGCCAGTTAAGTTCGCCGAAATGGACAGACCGCCAAAATTGGTGCCACTAACAAAACTCCCACCATTTTACCCATGATCGCCGGTTCTAACTGCAGTTATGTGGTCACATGGGCAGTTGGTTTGCCTTGGATTGCGCTCCTGACTGTTAACTGGCATATTCCTAACTTTAACATAAACTTCTTTTTTTGTTATCGTTTACGTTCCGTCCCATGGCCTAATGGTAAGACTTGGTGTGGTGTTTCGGTAGGTCATGGGTTTGACCCACCAATCTGCAACAAAAAATTTTAAATGCCAATCCAATGTCCACCTTGGGGCCACGTGGCAGACTCTGGGCTTGCCACATGGCACCCATCTATTGGCTACCCTGAATGGAATATTCTAGGAATATTTTGAAAGGAATATTCTATTTCAAATTTTTTTAATAAAAAAATTCAAAATTAAAGGTTATTAGGCGATTTTCAAATTGGCATAACTTCTGCATACGGTGTCGGTTTTTCGAACCGTTCACGGCGTTGGAATTAGGAAGACGAGACCTATTTGATCATTTAGGTTCCAACCCAACATGGTAACGTTGTGAGGAATTCCAAAATGTTTTGTAAGAAATTATAAATGTTTATATTAGGAAGTGAGTTTTGATTTTCAGAATAAGTTGGTAAAGTTATTTTCTGATGTAAATTTTAGTTTCTAGTTTCCCTTATTTTGTGGAGAAAGGGAAACGATTCACCCTTTGTGACTCTTGGTTTTCATATTCTATTCCTTTTGTGAAACAACAAGAAAGAGTGTTTAGGGAAAAGAGAGGATAAGCCCCTGAGGAAGGAGAAGAGAGAGGGAGAGAAGAGAGGAACTTGTTGTTTCTTTGTGAAACTACAATCTTGAGGTTACAAATCCCTGTACTTTCCAATTTGTGTAAACCAGAAAGTGTTTTTTGTGTGAATGATGAAATTGGATGGAAAATGGGATTGTAAGTTGTTATTGTTTGATTGAATCAAAACCACAATATTGAAGCAAATCGAATTATGTTTATAAATTGTTGCAAATTGCATTTTATTCCTGTATGTTGATTTTCTTTAAAAAATTAGCACTTGCCTAGTCAATTTTCATTAAGAACATGGGCATTGAAGCTTCCATTCTTGTGTTTTTCCCATTTTTTTTTTGACTCTTGTTGTGACAACTCTAAATCTCTAGAAGGAAGTGTATTTGCATTCTCGGTTAGTGAGTGTGTGGGTTTTATGATGTGAATACCCTCAACAAAAATAGCGCACTTTGTTTTTGTTATTTTAATATGGTCCAGACACCTTTTTGATGAGTTTCTAACTCTCAAAGTTGAACCCTCTTATTGCAAAACCAATGAAGAGAGGTAAGGTAAGCTGTTTAAAGTGTTAAGAAGAAATTCCAAGCCATGGAAAATCAATTCTGAGAGATTCTAGTCGTAATCATTTCGTAGAGAAAGAACATAAATTTTTTGGGACTGCATGTTCTATTTTAAATGTTCGTTTGGCATGCCCATTGCACCATTTGTTAAATGGAAATGCATGTAATTGGATTCATCAAATGAGGTGAGAAAAAGAGTGGAAGGTGAGAGGAAAATCTCTCATGGGACTTATCAAGACAAATTCATATTTTTATCTTGACTAGATATGTTAAGGGATTCATGAAATACTTTTTAATTTGACATTCATACGAAGATGTGAGTGGAGTAGCTTGGGGTTATTGGAAGTCTAGGTAACCCAGTTTGCATCAAGTGGTATCAGAGCCACAAAAATCTTTTAGCTTTAAAAATCTTAGAAAAATATAGAGGAATCTCTTGGAGGAAGAAAATTTTATAGGAGATTGAGGTAAATATTTATTTTCAAATTAAATTGAATTGAGTTTTGTTGATTGTGAGGTGTTTTGCAGACATAGTGGAGGATTTCTACCTTGAAGTAGAATAGATTAACTTAGGAAGAAATCAAGAGGAACAATGGTGTTGATTTAAAGAATGTGAAGGTATGTAACAACAAAGGGATGATAATAGTAAGAAGAATTCTACATGAACAATTGTGTGTTCAAGTGAAGATTGAACAAGGAAGTAATGGTATTTTGTTTTAAGTTAATTATGGGTTAATTGTTGATTACAAGTAGTAGTGATGAATGTTTGCAGTTGAGGATGATGACAAGGAACCTTATAGTAGAAAGTGAGAAAGAACAACAAAGTTCTTGGAGGAATAAGGTGAGTAAATTGCATGTAGAAGCCAGAAGAGCCGAGAGTTCTCAGGTGAATATTTCATAGTAAGGAGTGAACATAAATACAAGAAGAATACTAGGCATCAAAGAGCTTAGTATGGTATTTACAAACAGGTTGATGGGACTAACTTGTTCCAGTGGCTTGTGCGCATTTCACAGTGAGTAGGGAGAAGCTCGTGAAAGAAGGATATTTATGACTACTGAGAGTCATAGTAAAGGTTCATAGAGAATCCATAGTAGATCAAGTCAAGACAAACTTGATAGAGAAGTATCTAAAATCAAATTATAACTAGAGATGATGTGATAATTGCTACAGAAAGATGAGGAAGACCAAGGTTACATACAGACTCTCTGGAAGAAAGTAAAATAGAATTTGTTATAAGTGAAGCTGAGACAGAGATCAAATTCTCATTTGATGGAGAAACTCAAGAAGCTTGAACAGAATATAGATGTTGAGTTGGAGGAAAATATCAAAGTAGTTGAGCTACAACATGTTGAAGAAGAAGTTATTTGTGAACTTAAACAAGGAGTATACCTTGATGAGAGAGAGAATGATAACGCTGAAAGGAGACTAACTGGAAGTCTCATGGGCCATTTGGAAACTAAAGACCAACATGAAGATGTTTATGACAGACTAGTTGAGAGTCTCAAAAGCTATGGAAAATCAACATATGATCGCCTAGGTGTTAATGGAGGATACAAGCCACGATGATTTTGATTTTAAAAATTGGTGTATGAATGTAATGGTTGTTCTAGGTGAAGGACAGAGCAATGATTGTGTTCTATTCAGAAAGGAGAAACAATCACTAAGTGTTGTTATATAGGTTGGAATGAAGACAGAGGATAGTCAAGATGAAGACTATGTGCCATGGGAAAATGCAATCATGGAAGAACATGCTAAAGGTGATGAACACATGTGTAGATGTTAATGAGGATGTTGTTATAGTGGATGAAGTAGATAAATATTTTATGGGCAGTTTTAAATCTTTAATGTTGCATAAGGAAAGGATGCTTAGAGAAAGTGAGAAAGAGACAATGTACATTGGTACACTGGAAAAAGGATCCATCCTTGGAGAGGATGACATTGATGAAGAAGACGTTGATGAGGGGCTCATTGGTAGTCTCATATATTATCTGGAGAATGAGGATCAACATAAGTAAGTGATGGTTGAGACATCAAATGAGGCTACAAGGCCTTGTGATTTTAAAACTAACAGTTTGGGTGTGAGTGCATATTTAACGAAGAATGGTGGAAAATATTTGGAGATTGTTACTAAAATGAAGAATAATGGATAAAATACGAATTATTTTATAAATGGAGAAGTTGAAGAAATTCTTGCGCAAAGTATTGAAGTTGAACATGATCAGAAATTGCATATGAGGAAGGACAAGTAGAACCTAATTTTTGTTCTAGAGAAAAACGAAGTGCTTGTAAGGTGTGAAGTTGAACTATAATTGTTGGATAAGTTTTTGGAAGAGAATACAAATGGAGAAGAGAACTTATTCATTTCTAATAACATATATATGCATATTTCACTTGAAGAAATTGAGGTAGAGTGCGAAGAACAATTTCCTTGTGTCAATACAGATTTTGAAATTGAATTTTTAGAAAGGTGGCTAGTGGGAAATATAGAAAATGGAAGCCATAGTAATTCTACAGATTTGGATGAGAATAAGGATGAGATGTAGTAGTTAGAGGACAAAAATAGTATGTTTCAACAAGTACACAATGATATCTTTGCTAAAGGGCAACATGAGGAAATGCATACAAGTGTCTTAAACAACTATGGAGGAATGAAAGACAAATTTTCCATGAAGGAAACACAACAAATAGTAGAGGGAAACCAAGATCAACCCCAGCAAATAGACAACATCTTCAAGGAAAATTGAGGAATGGAGAACTTAAATTCAACCACCAGGATGTTAGTAAGGGATAACAGTTATAAATTTGAAAATGAAGTAGTGATTTGAGCCAACCCAAGGATAAGATAAACATTGAGATTGAAGAAGTAAGGATGTTGATGTTGAATAAGAATCAATATAAGAGGTATGCAAGGTAAAGGAGAATAAAGGACAAGATACTGTAGATAGTAGAGCAAGTTTTCATCAGGAAAGAAGGAGGAAGAGTACAATAAGAGAAAATAGTGGAGCAACAACATGACAAGGAAAAGGACCAGGTACAACATAAAGCTTAGGGTCGAGGAAGATTCATTTCATTAGCACATGGTTAGGAGACCATTGATTTTTTTACCTTATGAGTTTGATGCAGGTGCATATACCGAGCACAAGATGTGAGAGTCTAGACAAGAGCATACAAACGTGATGGATCTGGTCACAAGGTAATGATGGGAGGAATTTTGAATGTTTTGTAAGAAATTGTAAATATTTACATTAGCGAGTGAGTTTGTATTTTTAGAATGAGTTGGAAAAGTTATTTTCTAATGTAAATTTTATTTTTTAGCTTCCCTTAATTTGTGTAGAAGGGGAAATGATTCACCCTTTGTGACTCTTGGTCATAATATTTTGAGAAACAATAAGAAATAGTGTTTTGGGAGAAGAGAGGAGAAGCTCCTAAGGAAAGAGAAGAGAGAGGGGGAGAAGAGAGGAATTTTTTTTTTCTTTGTGCAGCTTCAATATTGAGGTTGCAAATCATTGTACTTTCCAATCTTTGCAAAACAGAATGTGTTTTCTGTGTGAATGTTGAAATCAGATGGAAAATGAGGTTGTAAGTTGCTATTGGTTGATTGAATCGAAACCACAGTGTTTAATCAAATCAAATTATGTTTATAAATTGTTGAAAATTGCATTTTATTCCTGTGTGTTGTTTTTCTTTAGAAAATCAGCACTTGCTTAGTCAATTTTCATTAAGAATATGGGCATTGAAGCTTCCATTTTTGTGTTTTGCCCATTTACGTTTTGACTCATGTTGTGAGAACTCTAAATCTCAAGAAGGAAGTGTCTTTGCATTCTGGGTTAGTGAGTGTGTGGATTTTATGATGTGAATACCCTCAACAAAAATAGCGTACTTTTTTTTTGTTATTTTAATATGGTCCAAACACCTTTGTGATGAGATTTTGACTCTCAAATTTGAACCCTCTTATTGAAAACCCAATGAAGAGAGATAAGGTAAGTTGTTTAAAGTGTTAAGAAGCAAGTCAAGGCGTTGAAAAATTGATTATGGAGATATTCAATTCATTTCAAATTCCTAAAATTTGCAATATAAAATTTTAAAGTGTGCTGCAAAATCATTTTATAGTGCCGACAGGATTTTAACTGGCGTTATGAAATCATTTCGTAGCGACTGCAAATAAAATTTTCGGGACTACATGTTCAGTTTTAAATGCTTGTTTGGCCTTCCCATTGCACCATTTGTTAAATGGAAACCTATGTAATTTGATTCATCAAATGAGATGAGCAAAACTATGGAAAGTGAGAGGAAAATCTCTCATGGGACTTATCAAGACAAATTCATAATCTTATATTGATTGCATGTTAAGGGATTCATGAATATTGTTGAATTTGTTGTTAAGACGGAGATGTGAGTGGAGTCACCTGGGGTTATTGGCATCCAGGGTAACCTGTTCTACATCAAGTGGTATTCAAGCCATGGAATTTTTTTATCTTTACAGCTCTTAAAGAAAGGATAAGGAAGCTTTTGGAGGAAGCAAAGTTTACAACAGATTGAGGTAAAGCTTTGTTTTCAAATTAAATTGAATTAAGGTTTGTTGATTGTGAGGTGTTTCGCAGACATAGTGGAGGATGTCTACCTTGAAGTAGAATAGATTGACTCATGAAGAAATCAAGAGGAACAATGGCATTGATTTATAGAACAAGAAAGTATACAACAACAAAGGAATGACAACAGTAAGAAGAATTCTTGAGTGAATATTAAACAAGGAAGTAATGATCTTTTGTTATTAGTTAATTATGTATTAGTTGTTGATTACAAGTAGCAGTTATGAATGTTTGCAGTTAAGGATGATGGCAAGGAACCATGTAGTATAAAGTGAGAAAGAACAACAAATTTTTCAGAAGAAGAAGGTAAGTAAATTATATATAGAAGCCAGAAGAGAAAAGAGTGCTCAAATGAATATTCTAGAGGAATAAGTTAGCAGAAATACTAAGAGAAGACTAGGCATGGAAGAACTTAGTATGGTATTTACAAACAAGTTTATGGGGTAAGCTTGTTGTAGTGGCTTATGTGTAGTTCACAATGAGAAGAGAGAAGCTCATGGAAGAAGGATATTTATGAATATTGAGAGTGATAGTAAAGGTTCAAAGAGAAGCCATAGTAGATCAAAGTTAGGACAAACTTGATAAAGAAGTAACTAAAATTAATTACATCTAGATATGATGAGAGGACTACTATAGAAATATGAGGGAGGCCAGGGTTACAGATGCACTCTCCAAAATAAAATAAAAAAGAATTTGTTGCAAGAGAAGCTGAGATCGTGATCAAATTCTCAGTTGATGGAGAAACTCATGGAGTTTGAACAGAAGATAGATGCTCAGTTGGAGGAAAATTTCAAAGGATTTGAGTTGCAACAAAGGATGATTGTTGAAGAAGTTCTTTGTGGACTTAAACAAGGAGTAAACCTTGAAGAGGGAGAGAATGATAACGCTGAAAGGAGGCTAGTTGAGAATCTCATGGACCATTTGGAAACTAAATACCAACATGAAGAAAATGTTGATGAGAGACTAGTTGAGAGTCTCACAAGCTATGGAAAATCAACATATGATGGCCTAGGTGTTAATGGAGGATACATGCCATGATGATTTTGATTTCAAAAATTGGTTTCTGAATGCAGCGGTTGTTCCAAGTGAAGGATAGAGCTTTGATTTTGTTCTATTCAGAAAGGAGAAACAATCACTAAGTGTTGTTGTACAGGTTGGAAGGAAGACAAAGGATAGTGAATATGAAAACTATGTGCCATGGGAAAATGTAGTTGTGGAAGAACAACCTAAGGGTGATGAACATGTGTGTAGATATTAATGAGGATTTCGTTATAGTGGATGAATCAGATGAAGATTTGATGGGTATTTTGAAATATTTAGTGTTGCATTAGGAAATTATGCTTGGAGAAAGTGAGAAAGAGACCATGTACATTGGTACACTGGAACAATGATCCATCCTTGGAGAGGATGACAGTGATGAAGAAGATGTTGATGATGGGCTCACGGGGAGTCTCATATATTATTTGGAGAATGAAGATGAACGTAAAGAAGTGATGGTTAAGACATCAAATGTGGCTACAAGTCCTTGTGATTTTAAATCTAACAGTTTGGGTGTGAGTGCAGGTTTAGCAAAGAATGGTGGAAAAAAAATGAAGATTGTTACAAAGATGAAGAAGAATGAAAAAAATTTGAATTTTTTTATAAATGGAGAAGTTGAAGAAATGCTTGCAAAAATTATTGAAGATGGACATGATCGTAAATTGGAGATAAAGAAGGACAAGCAGAACCTGATTTATGTTCTAGAGAAAGACGAATTTTTGCAAGGTGTGAAGTTAAACTACAATTGTTGGAAAAGTTTCTGGAAGAGGATACAAATGGAGAAGATCATTTATTCATGTATAATAACACAAATATGTATACTACACCCAAATAAATTGAGGTAGAGTGTGATGAACAATTTCCTTGTGTCAACACAAATTTTGAAATTAAATTTTTAGAAAGGTGGCTAGCAGGAAATATAGAAGATGGAAACCATAGAAATTCTACAGACTTGGATGAGAAGAAGGATGAGATGTAGTAGTTATAGGACAACAACAATATGTTTCAACAAGGAGAGGAAATACATACAAGTGTCTTAAACAACTATGGAGGAATGAAAGGCAAATTTTCCATGAAGGAAACACAACAAATAGTAGAGGGAAACAAATATAAACCCCAACAATGATAAAACATCTTCAAGGAAGATCGAGGAATGGAGAACTTAGCTTCAACCACTAGGATGTTAGTAAGGGATAACAGTGATAAATTTCAACAAGGAAAAAATGATTTGAACCAACCCAAGTATAAGATGGACGTCAAGATTGAAAAAGTAAGGATGTTGATGTTGAAGAAGCCTTTGTAGAAAAGGTATGTAAGGCATGGGAGAATAAAGGAAAACATATTGTGTATGTTAGAGAAATTATTCATCAGCAAAGAAGGAGGAAGACTACATCAGGAGAAAAAAATAGATCAACAACATGACAAAGAAAAGGACCAGATACAACATAAAGCTTGGGATCAAGGAAGATTCACTTCATTAAAACATGGTCAAGAGACTAAGAATATTTTCACCTTGGAAGTCTGATGCAGATGGATAGACCGAGCTGAAGATGTGAGGTTATGGACAAGAGCATACCAATGTGATGGGATGGTCACATGGTAATGATGGGAGGAATTTTAAATGTTTTGTAAGAAATTGTAAATATTTACATTAGGAAATGAGCTTTGATTTTTAGAATAAGTTGGAGAATTTATTTTCTATTGTAAATTTTAGTTTTTAGTTTCCCTTATTTTGTGGAGAAGGGGAAACGATTCACCCTTTATGAATCTTGGTTTTCATACTCCATTCCTTTTGGGAAACAATAAGAAAGAGTGTTTGGGGAGAAGAGAGGAGAAGCTCCTGAGGAAGGAGAAGAGAGAGGGAGAGAAGAAAGGAACTTGTTGTTTCTCTATGCAACTATAGCCTTGAGGTTGCAAATCGTTGTACTTTCAAATCTGTGTGAACCATAAGGTGTTATCTCTATGAATGGAAAAATTGGATGGAAAATGGGACTGTGATTTGTTGTTGTTTGATTGAATCAAAACCCCAATGTTGAAGAAAATCGAATTTTGTTTGTAAATTATTTCCAATCACATTTGATTCTTGTGCATTGCTTATCTTTAAAAAGTTTACACTTGTTAAGTCAATTTTCATTAAGAATTTGGGCATTGAATCTTCCACTGTTCTGTTTTACCCATTTTCATTTTGACTCTAGTTGTGATAGATCTAAAACTCAAGAAGGAAGTGTCTTTTAATTTTGGGTTAGTGAGTGTGTGTGTTCTGTGAGTTAAAATACCCCTCAAAAAAAATAGAGCACTCTATTTTTGTTTTTTAATATGGTACAAACATGCTTGTGATGAGTTTCTGACTCTCAAATTAAAACCCTCATACTACAAACCCAATGAAGAGAGGTAAGGTAAGTTGTTTATAGTGTTAAGAAGCAATTCAAGGCCATGAAAAATCGATTCTAGAGAGAGTCGATTCATTTCACCTTCCCAAAATTCACAATACAAAATTTTAAAGTACACTGTGAAATCGTTTCGTGGTGCCTACAAGATTTTAAAGTGCGTTGCGAAACCATTTCGTAGAGCCTACAGGTTTTTAATGGGTCATACAAAATCATTTCATAATGATTGCAAAAAAAAATTGTGCCTGCATGGTTGGTTTTTAAATGTCCATTTCACCATTTGTTAAATGGAAATGTATGTAATTGGATTCATCAAATGAGATGAGAAAAAGAGTGGAAGGTGAGAGGAAAATATCTCATGGGACCTATAAAGATGAATTCATATTCTTATATTGACGACATATATTAAGGGCTTCATGAAATATTTTTTATTTTGACATTAATAAGATGATGTGAGTGGAGTAGCTTGGGGTTATTGGTAGTCGGGGTAACTCAGTCTCATCACCATCACTCAAAAATACTAACCAAAAAAATATACAAAGAAAATAAAATTAGAAACTCGGATGGTGCTAACAACATGAGAATATTAACCACCTTGACCAAGGTACCAATTCTTCTAACCATTTTTTTTAATAAGCACCATAAGTGCATCCAAGTGAATTAGTTATAGCCAAGGTGGAGGTTGAAGGATCATATTGGCCTTTTATAGAGAAAGAAATAAGATGCATCAAGCCTATCGAAAAAATTGTTCCTCCTTAACCATGGAGAAGAGCATGGATAGTAAATTAGCTAGCTACTTCAACACTAGCAACAATAACAACATTAAAATCACTTTAGACTTGACAATTACACCTCCCTATGGAAATATCCTTTCTCAGCATGATTATTCTCTTCTTGTAATTTTTCTCTCAAATGTTGTAAATGTAAAAACTCTAAGTCTAACCTTCTTTAGGACAAAGAAGGAAATGAGGGTGGGGAAGCTGTTTAAGGGGAAAGTCAACTTAGTTGACTAGAACCACAAGTCAAGATAGTGAACTAGACTCTTAAATCAATGAAAGAGTGGTATTTTAATAATGTCCTTGGACAAGGGCCAATGTGTGTCCTTAATTAATAAATTTTTATTACCTTTTACATGCTTGGATTTTTCTTCCTTCCACATATCATAAACAATGTCATTATCAACATACAAAATATTCTTCCAACATAGAAACTACCTAGTGCTTGCCTATGTAGAACTCCAATAATCATTTTTCCCCTTTGTTTATTATTAGTTTTCTTTTGACACTTATCCAAGGTTTAATTTTGTGTGTGTCTGCACACGCACGCATGTGTGTGAAAATGTGTTTAGTTAATAAATTGAATGTCTTATTGTAGCTTCCAAAGTGTGTCATGTGTGTATGTGGTCATGGATGTATTAGCATTGATAGTAGTATCTGCAAAGATGTAGCCAGCAATTGGTCAACATATAGCCAAAACCATGTTACATCCACATCAATTTAATTATTGTTGATTATATTTTGGCAAGTGATACAAAAATTTCTAAAATTTTCAAGGAAGCTCATAAATGGAGGATGCTTAGAACTTCACCTTTATTACTTGCACCTTTTCTAGTAAGGAAAACACAAGAATTATTTACTACGACAAAGGAAGATTAATTAAGCAATTTTATCTTCAAACATGTTCGAGAAGGGCTACACTACATACAACAATTGTTTGTGATGTTATTGGTTTTATGTGGATAATAAATGACATGTTGTAAAGTTTGACCATGTGGTCTTATATCGCTACTTTTGTTCTTTCAACATCAACTCCAACTCAAATGCCTTCACTTTAGGACTCATGTAGTGAAATCTTACTTGTGAAGAAGGTGATGTTAAACCTATAACGGATATTTGGAGTCTATTCAACATTAATTCCAACTCAAATGCCTTCACTTTAGGGCTTATGTAGTGAAATCTTGCTAGTGAAGAAGGTGATGCTAAACCTGTAATGGATATTGGGAGTCTATTTTTGTGATTGAAGGTTTGTTAAATTTTATTTTAACATATATGTGTGAGAGTTTTGCTAATACTTATTAGAGATTTGTTAAATTTTTAGAAAGATAATTTAGTTTTTCTCAAAGAATGGTAAGAATTTGAAAAATTGTGTAAGATTCTAAAAAACAGGGGTTGAAGCCTTGTTTAGCAAGGTGGACTTTAATAATAAAATAATAATAATAAATAGTACTCTAATTTTAAGGTCACAAGAAAGATATAAATTGAATTGGTTTATGATACCCTTTTGTTTGTGGGATAAGGGGCCCTCGTCCATGCAACAATTTGAATACTAGAGTCTAAAGAGGTCAACATACTCTAGCCGGCTCTAGATTTGAACCTATGAACTATAACGAAAAACCACATGTTCTTAACTGTCAGTTCCATCAACAAGTTGTGAAAGGGCACGTTAAAATTTCTAATGAGAGTTCGATATGTGGATATTAGAAAATAGCCCCCCCCCCAAGTTGATCAAATCTCAAAAGCATTGTAATGGAGGTTATTATTAGTATAAATTCTACCTAAATCCAAACATACTTTCAACTAGAAAAAGGAAAACAAATAAAGGGAAGATAAGGAATATAAGAGATCTAGGCTCTATCTCTATATTAGTTATATTTTCAAACTTAACATTAGGAAGGGATATAAGTGGGAGTGTTAACCATTAATGGACACACTTATCGTAGTTGTAGTTGTTCATCCTAGAGTAAGATATACTACACACTCAATGCTACCTTTATTAGAGTGAGACCTATGCTCATATAGGGAAAAACATATATCCTTGTTTAGTATGAATTATGTTGTATTCTATATTAAAAATATCTATGTTTGATAGTAGGAGTGAGGCTAGGGGCTAGGCTTTGGTTTAGATATTGATAGAATATCTAGAGTTACCCTCCCTTTAGCAATGTCTCGGTGATAAGCTCCCTCCTTTAGTTCTCTTGGTCTAGGTTATTTAAGATTAATTCCTAGATGTCGTCAGTCCATCCTTGAAACATTAGGGAAAAGTGTAGGGTAGTAGAGGTCCTGCGTAACAGTTTTGGGTTTGATAGCCTAGAAAGTAGGATAAAAATATTGTAAACCTCTGAAATATGCGGAGAGAGAAATGTAAAAGACCGAGTCAAAGGTTTGTCTGCCCAAAAAATAATATAAAATAATAGGAAGTAAGTCGGTTCGCAGGCCATAGATAGGTATAAATAGAGTGCAGCACTATGAGGGAAAGGCACTTCTTTTTGGGCATGATCTTGGAGCTAAAATGTAATGGGGTATTAGAGGCAATCTAAAAGTGTCTATAAGTCTGAGTCGAGGGTTTGGGTAGGGGATAGAGGCTCTGCAATTGTGTGCGTAGAGGCTTGGAAGAGTCCGCAGCTGTGTGCGCGGACCCTTGCAACTGAGTGCGCAAGACGGATCTGGATGTAACTGATGATAAGTGGAAATAAAGATAAGTTCATTCTGAGAATTATTTGTGATCTCTGAATTATCGTGAATCTGACATTTTGTATGGTTAATAAGATTGTTTTGATTTATACACATTGCTTATTGAATATTTGTGAATCTGGGTTTAATCTTAATACGCGAAATGAATAAATGTGATAAATATTTGCTTAAATACCACTCTAAAATGGATTCGAGTTGCAATACTTCTTTCACTAGATTAGATTTGTAGACTGTGCGAGGTATTCAGGATCTGCGCGAATACAACGCACCGCAAAGCTACAGAACAGAGCGCAAAACCTCCAAACCACATATAGAAATCCCAAGGGTGCGGAAACCTGGTTCCAGCACCCTCCCTTGTTACCTCGGGTGAGACCTCAGTCTGCGTTTCGTGGGTTGTTGCCGAAAGGGCTAGTAGCTGTGGGATTTGCTTGGCTAAAGAATTCTTCCGAACCTAGGTCAGGCCCATATAAGCCAACAAATGGTTTCGTGCTGAGATCGGGATCTACCTAAGGGGTGTCTGGTGTGAAACATGGGGACTTTATAGAGAAGACCGTTGAAGGATCGAAGGGATCAGGAGCAGTAGTAGATCAAGGGTAACTATGGTGAGCGTGATTCAGTTACCGGTATTCAAAGGAGTAGGAGGTGAAGACCCGAAACAATTCTGGTTTTTTCTAACATCAGTATGGAACACACAACAAATCATGAATAATAATATTAGAAAGGTTACCTTAGTCAGCGTGCTGCAGGACCGAGCACTGACATGGTACATAAAATATTCAAGCAAACACCCAACGGCGGGGACAATATAAATTCAGACCGAATTGAAGAAGGAGTTAAGCCTACCGAAGTCAGAAACACAGTCGATTATAGGGTTCACAGCACTGCGCTTGGTTTATGGCATCCTTAACACCACATCTAAGGGTGGCTCTATCACAACAGAAGATATCAACCCAGGCCAAAGTGCTAGAGACAGCAATGGGGTTACACGAGACTCCATTGCAAGACCCGAGGTTGGGAGTTCAGCAAATCCAAGCACAGATCCAAGGTTTGTGTGTTGAAATGAAGAAGCTAAAACAAGAACAAATATTGCGAGCAGAAGTTCGAGAGGAAGTATGGTGTATAAAGTGCAAAAGCCAAGGACACGATAAAGATCATTGCCCGGTCGTAGTAAATTTTGTGGCAACGGGGGGACCAACGCTGTTGCGACCAGAGGCACGGACAGGACCGAGCACCACAGCCCTACTCTAGTGCGCAATTTTTCAAGTGGGAGGAAAGCACAACACTGATGACTGTCATCTATTACCAAAATACAACCAGACCCCCCACTAGCTATTTTGCAACTTTTTCAGGTTGGTGGGCCACGAGGAAAGACAATGTCGTAACTACCAATTGTTAATTTACCAATCACCTGCTTAGAGAATGCACAGTGAGGTGCGAGGTCAGGATCCAACTGCAGTAATCGCACGCAGTGGGTTCCAGGGTTGTGGATGAGGACGGGACAGAATGGGGCTAGGAAGGGGTCGTGGACAACTAATCTACTACAACTATGGAGGACCAGGACATTACGCGTGAGATTGTACCAACCCAACTAGAATTTCATGCAGTTACTGTGAGCAGTTCGATCATGAGTTGATAGATTGTCCTACACTGATAGCAAAAATTCGTGAAAGAAAAGCAGTGCAACCAACAATGACCCAAAATATGTAGATGATGACGTATGAACCCCGCGAGGAAAATCCCAAGGTCAACATGGCGCTGAGGAGCGGCACGACCATAGGAGCAAAAGGACGGAACTCAAGGGGCGATAATGAGACATATCTAGAAGCTTGGGAGAGCTTCGCGGAGGCCTCTACCTCAGGTAGTAGGGATCAGCCTGAATCAGACAAGGACCCCTCGATGATAACTACCTTTTTAGAGACATGTATAAAGTTGCTTCACAACAATAGGGCAGTTAAAGGCTTACAGGAAGTGATAAATAGATGTGCAGGATGGAGTGAACCTCGTATCATTCAGAAGTTGGGAAGACATGCATCCCGGACCAGAAGGGAAATGCGATTAACAGCGTAGATCAGAAATTATGAGATGGAGCAGGGCATTTTGGATATGGGCTCAGATGCCAACGTATTGTTGAAACAGACATGGGAGTGCATGGGTAAGCCTACACTACAATGTTCCCCTATCCAATTATGGATGGCAAATCAACAGAAGGTGCTACCCATGGGAAAGCTACAAGGGTTTACGGTAGACCTTCACGGTGCAAGTACCCGCACAGAATTTGAAGTTATTGAGCTCATGGATGAAAGTATGCCCTACCCTGCGTTGTTAGGAATAGATTGGGCCACCGACATGAACAGAATTATTAATCTAAAAAAGTAGACAATGATATTTGAAACAAAGGCACTCCGCATTGTCATTCCACTAGATCTGGATGAAGGACCATGCTACATTGAACCGGTGAACAACAGAGAACACGATGACGACTTAGATTGTAGCTACAGAATGTCTGCCCAAGAGCGAGGATGGGTTAAGACATCGAAGGATAGAAGAATATCATGGGGTGATGGAGAATCGTGCACTTCTGATTCAGATGAGGAAGATGAGCGGTGGCGTAATAGGTTGAACGGAGTAACCACGCTACACTGCAACATGGTGACGAAATCATTGTACTATGTAAGAGCCCAGGATCACAAATTGCCGAAGTATGATGGGTTGACGATGGGAGATGAATTCCTGACAGAATTTGAAATCGCAGTAACAGAGCACCAATGGTTTGATGTGATGAGATGGGCATTACGCGCGATGCCTACGCAATGGTGGGGCACACATGAAGGGACATTCGAAGATTGGAGCGCCTACAAGCGCATGATGAAGATCAGATTTGGGAAGCCAGAACTATGCATAGTAGAGAAATACGATGGACGTGATGATCCACGCATGCACCTTACGAGGTGGATTAAATCCTACAGAGAGGAACCTCAGCCAAAATGGGTGCACTTATTTTATCACACCCTGGACGTCATTCCCAGAAACTGGTATACGGAAGTGGAGCTCCAGCACGACATAAGCGAGTGGGATATCTTGTGCGCAGGGTTTTTGTCGACATTCTTGTTTGAAGATCAATGGATAGATCTCGTGGATGAAGCGTTACAACTAGTAAAGGCCACCATATTCAAGACACCATTAGAGCCAGAGGAAACTGTGCAGCCCGACTGGTTGCGGGAGCTGAGACAGGCCCTCGAATGTTATAATGTCCAGGTAGAAGATGATGAGGACGATCTGGGAAACATCCATATTTCGGAATCAGAGGGGAGCTGGGAGCTGCACAGACCCGAAATCAAAGATCCAGATATCATGATGCCATTGAAAACAAAACAAGTCAATATTGGAACCGAAGAAGAGTCGAAGTATGCAACACTTGGGGACCATTGGGACGATGCCATAGTGGAAAAGGCCGTCAAATTACTTCAGGAATACCGAGATTTGTTCCCAACAAAAATCACGGAGCTAAAAGGGATCCTAGGAGACTTAGGAATGATGAAGATAACATTAAATCCAGACATGAAACCAGTGAAGCAGCGACCCTCAGATTGAATCGAAAATATAAAGCAAAGGTCCGTGAAGAATTGGACAAGATGCTGGTAGCAGGAATCATTGAACTAGTCGAGGAGTTCGACTGGGTAAGTCCAATGGTTGTGCAGGAGAAGAAACAGAATGGTGAGCTTCGCATCTGCGTGGATCTTAGGAAGCTCAATGATGTTGTGTCAATGATCCATTTCCAACACCGTTTACAGATGAGGTCCTGGAAAATGTTGGGGGCAGGAAGCCTACTCCTTCACAAATGGGTTCTCAGGATACCACCAAATCAATATCATGCCAGAGTACAAGAGTAAGACAATGTTCGCTATTAAATGGGGTTGCTTTTAGTACATAGTGATGCCCTTCGAACTGAAGAATGTGTCTGCAATATTTTCACGAATAGTAGTCGCGGCATTCAAAGAATTTATCTACAAGTTCTTAGAAGTATATCTTGATGACTGGACCATGTTTGGACTAGTTAAGAAGCATGTAGTGAGATTACGGTTGATGCTAGATACTTGCCGTCGACATCATATTGCGCTAAACTTGAAGAAGTATACTTTCCTTGTCCCATTTGGGAACCTGCTAGGCCATGTGGTCTGTAAGCAAGACCTAATGGTGGATCCGGAAAATATTGTTGTCACACTCAATCTACAACCACCGCAAAGTGTCAAGAAAATACGCACCACACTAGGACACACAGGCTACTATCGAACATTCATCAAAAGCTACGCCTAGATCATGGCTCGGATGAAATAGTTTTTGAAGAAGGATGCTACTTACTGTTGGAATGAGGAATGTAAAAAAATTCTAGAGACGCTTAAGGAAAAGATGGCATCGGCCCCTATATTGGCCTTTCCGAAATGGGACGTCAAATTTCATGTGCATGTTG
The DNA here is from genome assembly GCA_000404065.3 of Pinus taeda. Taxonomy (NCBI): domain Eukaryota; kingdom Viridiplantae; phylum Streptophyta; class Pinopsida; order Pinales; family Pinaceae; genus Pinus; species Pinus taeda. The sequence continues at coordinate 30,444 of APFE030587455.1, read as the reverse complement.
ACGCGTCATGTATCGCATTAGGGGCGGTACTTACTCAACTAGGGGTAGAGGGAATTGACCACCCGATTACATTCGCAAGTCGCCGGTTGTCAAAAGCTGAGAATAATTACTCCACTACTGAGTGCAAGGGATTAGCGATGGTATACGCGCTTCAAAAATTCCACCATTATCTTCTTGGAGGTCACTTTAAGATGTATACTGGTCACTCGACGTTAAAATACCTAGTGAATAAGCCTATATTGGGGGGGCATATCTGTATATGGTTTCTATTATTCCAGGAGTATGACTTTGAGGTCGTCGTCAAACCAAGACATCTAAATGCAGGCCTAGATTACTTGTCCTGAATTGAGACTGGCGAAGAACCCACAAATCTAGAGGACGGACTTCTGGATGCTCAGCTATATGCGGTGTGCATAGCGGATGGCCATTTTGAAGATATAATTCATTTCTTAACTACAGGGACCACACCGCAAGGATACTCCATTCAGTAGAAGAAGGAATTGGTGATATGCATAGCAGACTTCACCATGATTGCAGGACACCTCTACAAAATGGGCAACGATGAGATCTTGCATCAATATGTCCCAGAGTTTGAGCGAGGACAGATCCTAGCCAAAGCACATGGGGGGGTTGCTGGCAGACATTATGTGGGTCACGCCACAGCTCAAAAGATCCTTTGCGCAGGATTATGGTGGTCTACTCTGCATCAACATTCAAAAGCACACTGTCGAGCCTATGACGTATGTCAACGGATAGGGAAACCATCACGGAGAGATGAAATTCCGCTCCAGCCATAGATGACACTACGACCCTTCGATAATTCAGAAATCGACTTCGTAGGACCTATCGAGCCATGAGGGAAAACAGGCACGCATTATATCATCACCGCGATAGAGTATTTGACCCAATGGGCCGAGGCACAGCCGATTAACGTTTGCATCGCTACAACAGCTATGAATTTTTTGTTCGAGAACATCCTGACAAGGTTTGGATGTCCCAAAATTCTCATGAGCGATCAGGGAACGCATTTTCTAAATGCAAAAAGTAGCGCACTCACTAAGAAATTCCAGATATATCACCAGAAAAGTACGCCATACCACCCGCAAGCGGATGGGACCGTTGAGACATCCAACAAAATCTTAGAGATTGCATTGACCAAGGTCTATAATGCGCAATGAAATGATTGGGACTTGCGCATCCCTGCTGTGCTATGGGCATAGCGAACCACATACAAGAAGTTGATGGGCCAGACACCTTTTTGGTTAGTCTATGGCAAGGAGGTCGTTATGCCTATGGAATATATTGTGCCTAGTCTATAGATAGTGGCAATCACTGGTATGGCAGATCACGGGGCTTTGGAGGAAAGGCTCACGCAGCTCGAAGAACTGGAGGAAGAACGATTTTTGGCTGGATTCTATTAGCAAGTACAGAAACAGTGCGAACAAGCCTGGCATGATCTTCATATCAAGGTGCACATTTTCAAGGAGAATGATCTATTATTGCTATACGACAGTAAATTCGAGAAATTCCCTGGCAAACTCTGAATGCGTAGGCTAGGACCCTATGTCATCAAAGAAGTTACCAACGGGGGTGCGATTCAACTTGCCAAACTTAATAGACCCCTTCCCGGTCCGAGTGAATGGTAGTTGCTTGAAGCTCTATACGGGCGGGTTGAACTCCTGACTAACCACTCGAGGGACAATCTCACCGCTCCAGCCAGTTTAAAGAGAGCGTGGGACGGTAAATCAGTCTGGGAGAAAGAGGTACGAGTGCCAGGATACGCGTCGATCGGGCTCATCATCAAGATCGTGGTCGCGCGGTTAGAAGCACGCTGCTGCATTGCTCCAAGTAGAGGTGACCATTCATGTCACTATTCATGACAAGATTTTTGCAGTATGGTGAAAGGGAGCGGGCAGCAAGAAATTAAGAGGAGGAATATGAGACAAATGTGGCACGAGCTGCCACAGAATTTCCATGAGGATGCTGGAACAGGCGCGAATCAAGGAATTTGAAATTTGAATCGCTTATAAATCACTGAAGGGCATCCACCAGGTGAACTACACTTCCGCAAAGCGTATGTTAAGTATTGATATGGATTTGGTTAGTATCTCTGCACAAGGAATAAGCCTGAGGGTGGTGATATGGCCAATGGAGCAGCAGGACTATCTAAAGAGCATGTTGTTGACAGCCACGGGCGTTCCACAACCTACTGCCTCGATAGTAGGGAATGTACCGAAAAAAGGGAGAAACGAAGCAAAATTGGTCCAGATGTCGTCGCCCCACCCACGGGCAGGTCGGTGAACCACAACAATTCAGCACAATAATGGAAAAACGGAGACCTGGAAACGAAGTTACTAAGGCGTCTCTGAAAGACCTTAAGGAATGGGATCTCACGGACAGTAGCAACAGTCTTACAAAATTGCAACACAAGCTGCAGCAAACAGGGCGAAGAGCGGATACAAAGGTTGGAAGTGGTTGCGGTGGTACAAGGAGGTCCCGTACGCGGCTCCCCTGCTCAAGCTAAAATCTGATGAGGGGGTGTTCTGTGTTAACCAAGCAGAGAAAAATGAGCATCATCGGTCGCAAGAAGTGGTAAATACACTGAAGTAGGAGTCGGACGAAGCATTGTAGGAGACAACGAAGAAGCAGAAGGACAACAAACATCACTCAGAGAGAGGTGAACCGCAAAGCCACGGCAACGCGTCTCGCCACACCAACAAGTGACTAGGGACAAGTCACGATAATTTTGTTGGGGGACTATTGGGTAGCAGAGGTCCCGTGTAATAGTTTTGGGTCTGATAGCCTATAAATTAGGATAAAAATATTGTAAACCTCTGAAATATGCGGAGCACGAAATGTAAAAGACCGAGTCAAAGGGTTGTCTGCCCAAAAAATAATATAAAATAATAGGAAGTAAGTCAGTCCATGGACCATAGATAGGTATAAATAGAGTGTGGCTCTATGAGGGAAAGGCAGTTCTTTTTTGGCATGATCTTGGAGCTAAAATGTAATGGGGTGTTAGAAGCAGTCTGAAAGCGTCTATAAGTCCGAGTCGAGGGTTTGGGTAGGGGATAGAGGCTCTGCAGCTGTGTGCAGAGAGGCCTGGAAGAGTCCGCAGCTATGTGCACAGACCCCTGCATCTGAGTGCAGAGGACGGATCTGGATGTAACTGGTGATAAGTGGAAATAAATATAACTTCATTCTGAGAATTATTTGTGATCTCTGAATTATCGTGAATCTGGCATTTTGTATGGTTATTAACACTTTTTTTATTTATGTGCATTTCTTATTGAATACTTCTGAATTTGGGTTTAATCTTAATACGCAAACTGAATAAATGTGATAAATATTTGCTTAAAGACCACTCTAAAATAGATCCGAGTTGCAATACTTCCTCCACTAGATTAGATTTGTAGACCGCGCGAGGTATTCAGGGTCGCGTGAATACAACTCGAAACCTCCAAACCACATCTAGACATCCCAAGGGTGTGGAAACCTGGTTCTAGCACCCTCCCTTGCTACCTCAGGTGAGACCTCAGTTCGCGCTTTGCGCGCTATTTCCGAAAGGGCTAGTAGCTGCGGAATTTGCTTGGCTAAAGAATTCTTTTGAACTTGGGTCAGGCCCATATAAGCCAACAAAAAGGAACATTGGTCTTATTCAAGACAATCTTAATAAAACCTTGAGAAGAGCCATGCTCCTATTAATCAATGCCTCTAGGTTGAAAGCTTATTTACTTTATGATATTAACAATATCATATTGGACATCCATATCCAACATTAAAACAATCATGCAACGAATTTGCAAGTGGTCTGTAAATTATTGGTATTCCAATAAAAAAGTTCATCACAATAGATATGATAAAATACTGAAATATTTCATGTGAAGGTTAATTTCCTTTGGATCTTAGATTCTTTGAACACTAGTTTTATATTTAAATGTATGAAATAGCTGGAATTATGAAAAATAGAGAACACAAATACATAGACGTCATCCACAAATAAACACAATATTTACCCTAGGAAAATCATACGAGAGAAAACCTAGCTATAAGGCAAGTTCCCTTTTCTTTTTCTTTTTTCCCTAATATGGAAATATGCAAATACAAATAAAGAGGTACTCTCTATTGAGACATGTGACCCATATGGTTGTAATCTTGCCCCCCTCTATTATGCTCTCTAACTTCCCACTCCTAGATACTCTGCTCAACTATGGAAGAAATACAATGACATAGAATTGAACTACTCGTCTTATCAACTTGATATTTAATAGCCATCTAGGGGTAGGTTTTTGTCTTCCTCAAACCTCAATTAGAGTTATCATTTTGGACCTTCTCAAATCTTCTTGAAATTCAATATGTGGATATCCCCATATGCATCAGTAACAGGGGGGATGACATGACATCCTCTTATACTATGGTTCTCAACACAGTATGTCAACTTGCAAGAGGCATGTCTTTTGCATATAAGCTTTGATTGACATGAAATGTGCACCATTGGAAATGCCTTTGAGTGTAGATCATTGTTAATACGTCCCAACTAAAGCTGGGCAAGTTTTGACCCCAAAAAATGTCATTTACTACTTTTAAATGAGTCTATAAAATCCAAACCCCAATTTTCCAAATTCAAACCTATTGTTAAAATGACCTTGCTAGATTTTTTTTTACTCTGAAAAATATAAAAATCAATTTCAAATAATAATGATCAATCCAAATAAACTAAACAAAAACCAAAAAATTAATAATTAATATTGATCTATATAGACTTTAAATATTTATTGCCATTTTTTTTTTGTAGATTGATACTATATTACATATGATTACATTGTTCACCTAAGAAAAACTACAACTGAAATCTCAAAAGACTTAGACCAAAATCCTCGCTCACATGTCCATTGCTAATTGGGATGCTTCACCTCAACTTATTTATTATTATTTCAATATATAAGTTACATTGAGGATATTTATTGAGTTAGAAATAATTATAGCCACTTGTAATAATTAGTTCACTCCAAATGGATTTTTTTTTATTACATTTATATAAATTACAATGATGATAAGAGGCACAAATAATAAATATGAATGTTTGGTTGACTCGAGAAGGCTTTGTTTTTGTTTGTGAAGCATTAATATGTTATATGAAGTCTAATAGAGGTATTTAATATAGAATTTCTATAAACTTGCAGCGGCGACAATTTCCATGCATATAAATACTCTTTATAGCAGTTACATGGGTTTTGGATATGCAATTCACTTTGAAAATAAGTGATACCTATATGGATTCATTTTGATATCTATGTGGATTCTATTGTGTACAAGCAACAGATGCTTAGAAAAATTAATCACTACGCCATTCATTCAATATTTATTTATGATATGTTTTACAGTTAATTTATAAAAATAATAAAATCATAAATAAGTAGTTAATTTTGCTTTTTTATAAAAAAAAAATAATTATTATTATGTAGTTTACCAATTTTAGAGATTGGTGATTGTTATGTTTATGGAATATTTGTACAATAAGATTCACCTAAAGGGTAATATCATTTTTTATATGCTCCATCACAAAGCTTAACCTTGAAAGTGTCAAGAGGATTGAATCATTGACCTCTCAATAACAAAAATGCTTTGCTTTAATAATAGAAATTGACCAATTAAACAACCCCTCAAAACTTATATAAATTACATTTTATATAAATAAACTATAAAATTTATCCAAACTAACAAAAATAATAATAAAATAAATACATTTATAGTACTTTGTATCCCGCAAATATAAGACTAATTTAATTATCAATTCCTCATTTAAAAAAAATAATAAAATCATAAATAGTTGTGAACACTCTTATATTAAATTTAAATCAAAATTTCGAAAGTTGAAAAAAAAAAGTCATAGTGATGCAGGAACATCGAGACCCTCTTCAGTTGTAAATATGGAATAAAAAAGGGGGGTGTGATTATTTTGAATATTTTGTTATTTTTAATAAAATAGGGAGTGTTTTAGGCATAAAAGCAATAGATGGGGATAAGGAAGGCTTTTCTATTTTAGAACAGGGAAAAAGATGGGAAAAAGCCTCCATATGCTTTTTACCATGTGTATGCATTGCATGTAGACTCTTAGAGCTTTTAGTTGAGTGATTCTAAATCATGCTAAGTTTTATAAATTATGTAGCCTCAAAGGCATTGAAAATAGAGTGAGAGAGAAGGAGGGAGAATGAAGAATGAGAGGCCATGAATAGGCCATGAATTCTCTTGTAAATATTTTATTTTTTTCTAAATATTATGTGCATTCTTGTTGTGTGGATTTTCAGTTTTATATATTGTGTAAGGCCCTATGGTTATTTTTAAGCTTATATGCATGAGTGAAGAAAGATCCTGGTTATTGCAGGTTACCCCTGCATCAAGTGGTATCAGAGCCGGAGCAGCTCTTTTTGAAGATTCAGTGTTTTTTTTGTTAATTGCATGTGATGATTTTTCAGACTGATAAGTATTGATCTACAGGAATAGTGAAGAAATCTCAGCGGGAGGAAGGAGAAGTGAAATTGGCAGAACGTGAAGATTCAACAAAGGTTGAATAAAGTTGCAGATGAGAGAAGCCTACAGGAGCAGTGGAGGATGCTCAAAAGGTTCCAGCAAAGGAACTATGATTACCAAAAGACCAGATCCGGAGGGAAGGATTTGTGAGGTAAGTGGTAGCAAGAGAGTTTGTTGTGGCAGAGGCTTCATGCAACGCATAGGTGAAGAACTTATGGCGATGGAGAAGACTACTAAAAGTCATAAAGGAGAGAGCAGAGGTTCAAAAAGAAGCCACAGAGATGAGATGACTACAGGAGTTCGAGAAAGAAAGATTGTAGAAATAAAGGAACAGTTACAGGTACTGGAAGAACGACTGCAAGAGCAGGAAAAGCATAAAGGAAAATGGATCTTTCCACTGAAGGGAAAGAGAGTGATTTGGCGACAATTGCAGAGGAGGTTGAGGCAAATTCTGATTGCCTTGGTGAGGAAGGGACTTAGAATTCTTGTGCCAGAGATGAAATTTGAAAATCCCACATGCAGATTTGTTCAAAGGAAACTGTTGAAGGAAGCAATGAGGACTAAAAAGACTTGCAGTTTAAAAGCTGATGAGTTGTGTATGTTTGCAGGTGCAGAGGAGGTTTCCATTGATGAAACAGAAGAGGACAAAATCATTGATGATTTCTTGAGTTATTGGGTAAATCCATATCAGCTGGATAATGTAAAACCGTGTATTTTTGTAGCTGACAATTGTGATGTGATGACAGGTTTTACTGAGGATGTGACATCTTGTGAAATTGTTCTTATGGATGCAGAAGAAGTGAATCAGTTTGAAGTGCAGATAAGAGAAGTAACAGTTGATACTGTTGAGCATTTTATGAAAACTGAGAGTTTATGTATGAATGCAGGTGATGAGATGGTAACAACAGAAAGCTGGAATTGTGAAAGTATTGAAGATTGTACAGAAATATTTTCAAAGGAGATGACAGATTTATGGCAGGAGTTAAATTTTCTGGAGAAGAGACTAGAAGTACAAAGGATAAGAATTCAGAATATAAAGGCAGAGATGAATGAAGATAAAGAGGTTTATGAACCAGAAGGAAAAGTTGCAGATGAAGTTGCAAAAGCAATTGCAGGTGATGAGCCAAAGCATGTTGCAGAGGGACAGGAAGTTTGGGAGGTAGCAACATCTATGGCGACAGCAGCAGCAACGTCCATAGTGACAGCTGAGACAACATTGATAGCAGCAGAAGAGGCACTAATGCCTTATGATTTTTATTCTAACAATTTTTTTGTGAGTACAGGTCTTACTAAAGAAGCTGGAGGAAGTCTGCTAGACAAAGAAATTAAAATGATGATACGGAGGATGATGAAGGAGTCCTGGAAGAGACCAGCACCAGTGAAGCAAAAGAGCAGCAACAAGAGGAAGACAACAGAAGATTGCAAAAGTGCAGCGAGTGGAGCAAAGCAGCATAAGATGTGGAGACCTGGAGAAGAACAACAGACAAAAGTAGCGGCAAATGGAAACTTGCAGCACAAAGTATGGAATCCATGCACATGATCAGGAGATCATGATTAATTTTAAGGTTGGGTGTATGATGCAGGAGCATCGAGACCCTCTTCAGTTGTAAATATGGAATAAAAAAGCGGGGTGTGATTATTTTGAATATTTTGTTATTTTTAATAAAATAGGGAGTGTTTTTAGGCATAAAAGCAATAGATGTGCATAAGGAAGGCTTTTCTATTTTAGAACAGGGAAAAAGATGGGAAAAAGCCTCAAGATGCTTTTTACCTTGTGTATGCATTGCATGTAGACACTTATAGCTTTTTGTTGGGTGATTATAGATCATGCTTAGTTTTTATAAATTAGGAATGTTGAGGCATTGAGGATCAGAGAGAGAGAGGGAGTGTGAGAGGTTTCTGGTTGGGAGCCTTCGGGAAGTTTGTAAAGGGCCATCAATTCTAATTATGTGGCCAACACAAGTTTGTAAGTAATTTGTTTTGTTTTAAATCATACATATATATAGATTGGATGATTGTGAAAGTTGTATAGCTGGAAGGATGAATGCATGTAAACTATTTGAATTGAATTGGCCATTGGGGTTATTTAACTGAGATGTATTTTGCAAGTGAAGAGATCCTGGGTATTGCAGGCTTGGCTTGCATCAGGTGATAGGTATTGCAGGCCAAGCCTAGCATCAAGTGGTATCAGAGCGGGAATATTTTCTTGAAGAAGTTTTTTTTAGTATGTTTTTTTTGAAGAACTGAAGAAAGTTTTGTTGAAGATCTGATATGTAGCATACACAAGTGAAGAAGATTGCAGCAGTGGAAAGAAGACAAGATCAGGCAAGATCTTAAAGGTGAGATTATTTTTTTGATTTGAAGTTTATGGTTGCAGAGGAGTGGCAGTGAACCTGAAGAATCCAATAAGGAATTGGATAGAGAGGACAACTGAAGTGTTCTTAGGAGAGCGTGGGATATTGCAGAAGCCTAGAAGGAGCAAAGGTGTTGCTCAGGAAGAGGTTCCAGACGGAGGACCCGTGCTTACCAAAAGACTAAGTGAGGAGAGCTTATTGAGGTAAGATTGCAGCTAGGAGGACTAGCTGTTGCAGAGGCTTGTTGCAAAGGAGCTCGTAATGAAAGAACGAGAAGAAGATGACTACAAATAGTCATAGCAGAGGTTCAGGAAAAAGCCACAGTAGAAGACATAAGAAAGAGGATGACAAGATAAATGGCAAGAAGATGAGTCAAGAAGAAGTTGAAATGGAATAAGGAGAATTCCTGGGAGATAGTGAAGATGAAGACTTGAAGACTGAAACTTCAAGTAAGACCAAAGGGTCACATGGTTTTAAATCTGACAATTTGTGTATGTTTGCATGTGAAAGACAATTGGCTGATATTGTCACGAAGAAGGAGTCTAATCAGGATGTTGATGCAAAGAAAGAAGGACCAACTGAAGATTGCTCAAGAGTTGATGATGTGATGCTTCAACAATGCTACAAAGAAATTACACTATTGGAATACTGGTTGGAGAATCCAGGATATGACAGGGAAAGTGCAGCAGATGGAAGAGTTCAATACAGTGAACAAATACAGGAAATTGCCATGGACGCAGATGACATAGGAGGAAGACTGGTTGACAGTCTTGAGAATTCTTCAAAGTATTCTTTGAGAAGTTTGGATCAACATACTGATGTGCTGATAATTGATGATTCAAAACAGTATACTGAGATGCTGGCAAAGGAGTACAAGGCACTGATGCCTTATGGTTTTTATTCTAACAAGTGTTTTGTGAATGCAGGTATTGTTGCAGAACATTTGACTCAGTTGAGTAGTCAAATGCAGGGAGAAGAATGTTTCTTTTCCAGAAGACAAGAGCGTATGGATGATCGGGTGGCAGTCGGAACAGAAACAAGAATAAGAGCAAGAAGTCAGCAGGTAACAACACAAACTGAGCAAGCCGTTTTAGCTCAGCAGGCAGCAAGAAATCAACAGTTTGAAGAATTATTGGACAAAGAAATTAAAATGATGATGCGGAGGATGATGAAGGAGTCCTGGAAGAGACTAGCACCAGTGAAGCAAAAGAGGAGAAACAACAAAAAGAAGACAACAGAAGATTGCGATAGCATAGCCAGTGGAGAGATGCAACATAAAGTGTGGAGACATGGAGAAGAACAACAGACAAAAGCAGCGGCAACTAGAAACTTGCAGAACAAATTATGGGATCCAGGCATACACAGATCCGAACACATCATCAGGAGATCATGATTAATTTTAAGGTTGGGTGTATGATGCAGGAGCATCGAGACCCTCTTCAGCTGTAAAAATGGAATAAAAAAGGGGGGTGTGATTATTTTGAATATTTTGTTATTTTTAATAAAATAGGGAGTGTTTTTAGGCGTAAAAGCAATAGATGTGGATAAGGAAGGCTTTTCTATTTAGAACAGGGAAAAAGATGGGAAAAAGCCTCAAGATGCTTTTTACCCTGTGTATGTATTGCATGTAGACACTTATAGCTTTTAGTTGGGTGATTCTAGATCATGCTTAGTTTTTATAAATTAGGAATGCTGAGGCATTCAGGATCAAAGAGAGAGAGGGAGTGTGAGAGGTTTCTGGTTGGGAGCCTTCGGGAAGTTTGTAAAGGGCCATCAATTCTAATTATGTGGCCAACACAAGTCTGTAAGTAATTTGTTTTGTTTTAAATCATACATATATATAGATTGGATGATTGTGAAAGTTATATAGCTGGAAGGATGAATGCATGTAAACTATTTGAATTGAATTGACCATTGGGGTTATTTAACTGAGATGTATTTTGCAAGTGAAGAGATCCTCGGTATTGCAAGCTTGGCTTGCATCAGGTGATAGGTATTGCAGGCCAAGCCTGGCATCATATACCCAAACAAACAATCACAAGAAAACAAAAGTGCAAGAAGAATACATAGCATAAAATAAAACCACATACATTTAAAATTCTATCATGAGAAAACATCCATTTGTAAATTAATTTTTAAATTTTATGTTTATTATGTTTGATATATTTTTAATTTTACATTGAATGATTGCGGTTAAAAAGATATGCATGCTCATGGTCACCTGTGATGTTCCGATTATTTGTATTTTTTAAAAGTATATATTGATTAAAAGAAATGATGAAAACTTGTGATTTTCAAACATACAAAAACTAGTGATGATTCTTACAAGGAAAATAAATAGTCGTTATTATTTGTGGTATTTTCATGGTCATTTGTATCTATAAAATTTATTGACTAAAAATATTTGTGAAATTTTGATTTTATACTAAATAGATTTGACAAGGTATAAACTTCGCCCATTTTGTACCATAAAAAATTAAATAATTAATACACTAATTATGAACTTACAATCATTGAATTAAATAAAAAAAATTATTAAGATGTAAGTTAAGAATATATTAATTAAAAAATCAAATTAAATATTGAAAGGGGAACTGTGTCAAGAGGATGGGCTTGGTGTGATGGCTAGGGTTTCTTAGTGTTTTCTCTTTCCTTATGTGGCTGGGTTTCTTCAGACATCAAATCCACCTTCTATGTGATCACTAGGGAATGATCTCACTCTCGCGGGTCTGATAATGGAGTTTTTGAATGGATTTAATATTGTTTTCAATCTCCTGCATGGGGATGGAGACTGACAGCCTGGGCCATCGGTAGGATCATTCACCAGATTTTCGATGCAGAGTATCTTCTTACCCTGTACATACACAATGGCATAGATAGAAGTGAAGGACGTCCCATTCATGAGTTGTGAATGGACCTGTGTAGGATTAAGGTGAGTATGGAGCATAAATATTATAACTTAAGCAATGTCTTTTGGTAGAAATCACATAAGAGAAAGTTTTGGCTGACACATTTCGAACGAGCAAGTGTGGTTCATCATAAGTACCAAAATGATGAACCAGACTTTTTGGTTCAAAACACATGGGCCAAAAATTTCTCTTATGTGATTTCTACTGAAATATTTTTCTTAATTTAGTATGGATCGCAGAAGCCTAAATGAAAAAATGTTATAATTGTCTGTTCTTAGTCACAATAGAACTATTGATCAGATCTGAAGGAAAAATCTTGTCTAGAGAAGTGAATGTTCCACCTCAAACACATCGTTTCATAGGTCTGTTGTTAAATATCCGAGATCTAGATATTCCCAATCTCCTAAGTACATTAGGTTGTCGAAATGGAGGAGTAATGTTAGATATGGAGAGTCTGCTTCACATTTTTCCATATCATAATTTTCCTCCATCAAAGTGGGTGGGTTTGTTGGTTTGGCCATCGCTTATGAATTTAATACTACCATATAAACCCCTCTCACTCTTTGTATCTCCACACTTATTCATTGATTCGACTAAATATCTGTGTGACTGTCAAGTATGGGCACTTTATCTGGTAGCCTTCCAATTTTTTATCAAATCCCCATATGGAAAATCAATATTATTTTTTTTCGGGACACAGAGAACATCAAACAATTAGAGCACAATATCATGCACACTATAGGTATCCCGATGCTCCTACAAAGTCTAATGTTCAGAGGAAAATCCATGCAGGAAGATGTGATGTTACAAGATTATAACATCCTCCCATCACCCACCATCATATTAAACTGGAGGCTTCGAGGAGGATCACCTCGACCAAGAAATTCAAACGCCACACAGGGAGTGTCAGGATCTAGTATTCACAAAGGAGCATAATCAAATCAAGGGTAAGAAAATGGAGACTTTTAGTTCATAGATATCCTCCAATCCAAATTTGTTGCCTCAACAACACTAGATAAGAAACACAATATACCCAACTCTTACATAGTGGAACAACTGAATCAAATCCAACTAATGATTGTAAATCTACCATAAACAAATGATTTGTGCACACAATATGAATCTCAAGAAGTATTATGCAAATTCAATAGTTTTTGGCCAAAACCAGTGGATCATTTCCATTGGATATTCACAAATTGTACAATAAATTGTGAGACGCAGCTTTGCTCCAGGGGCTTTTTCATAGTAAAATTTACATCGTGAGAGGATTGTGAATCTATATTGCAAGAGGATCCATGGTTTTGGGGCTCTGTGGGACTTTTTGTCACCCCTTAGTTCCCAGATTTCAACGCCAATATAATGGTAGTATCTTGAATGTCAGTTTGCGTTGGATTGTATAATGTACCGTTATATTTTTGGCTCTAGAAAGTGATAGAAGCCATTGGGAACATATTATGGTGATATATAAAGAAAGATACCCAAACATTTGAGCAATAAATCTACACAATCGCCATAATTTATGTGGAGGTAGAATTAAACAAAGGATTGTCGGATCATATTTTGTTGACACACAATAAGAAATGCTCGACACAGTTCCTAAATGGGAAATCCACAAATGGGAAATCCACAAAATTCATTCCCTGATGTCAAGAAAGTGCCTCAAAGGAAGAAGAAAATAAGAAAGTAACCGAAGGGATGGAAATTGCCACAGAATTTTCCTGATGAAGAAGAGGATTATGAAGAAGTGTATCTTCCTACCAATGAAGAAGACCAAAATACACAAGAATAGGTAGAAAAGGGGAGCCTTAATCATCAAGTTTCAGGAATTCGACCAAACACATCGAGGTAGGAGATGGGATTCACTGTAGAAATGAAGATGATGCAGGAGCACCCAGCAACAAAGCAAGCAAGTGTGGACCAGAGGATCAGAATAGAGAAAAGCTTGTTTTAAAGGAGGAAAGCGAATTTAAAGCACATAAGATGGATACAACCATGCATGCTTTTTGGAGAGCTTTCATTATAGAAAAACTAGGAGAAAATCTTATCAATTCTTCCTAAAATTATTATATAATTGTAATGTGATAGGGTGTGAGAGATATATCTTATTTGTGAGTAAAATAGTGAGTGAGCAAGATGTAGTCTATTGTGAGCTTGTTTTTAAGGCTGAAATGCCTTAGCCTGGAATGTAATTTGTTCTGTATATATATATATATATATGAAACGTGTTCTAGTATTGTGTACCCCTGTGTGTATGGTATAATTAAGTTAAATCTTGTGTTCAAGCTTGTTGACCCAAATATCATGTATCTGTTATATGTAAATGTTTTTTAAAGACAACATGTAGCGCAGAGGAAGATTCTGATGATGATGGAGAGATGAATGCTCTACCAGCGAAGAAATCGCGAAGGAAACAAGCTCCAGGATCTTGTTTTTTTAAAGAAATTGGGATTTTGGGCAACCCCCAAATTCTCATTTCCATCAGGTGGTATCAGAGCAGTAAAAGATTCTGCGAAACGAGGTATAGTTCTTAATGAATTATGAATAGGTATGGTCTTTATATTTGTGTAGGTAGCGGCAACGGAAGGTGAGAAGATTTGCAACCACCTAGAGGATGCCAAAAGACCGACTGCAGAGGGCTTGGTGAGGTATCGTGTAACAGAGGAGGCTGTTACTGCAGAGGTTGGTTGTAGTGAAGGAACGCAATGGATAAAATTGCTAAAGACCAAAAGCATATGACCAGGAGGTCATAATTTTTTTGTGCCTCGGGAGTCTGATGCAGGAGCACCCAGCAACAAAGCAAGCAAGTGTGGACCATAGGATCAGAATAGAGAAAAGCTTGATTTAAAGGAGGAAAGCAAATTTAAAGCAGATAAGATGGATACAACCATGCATGCTTTTTGGAGAGCTTTCATTATAGAAAAACTAGGAGAAAATCTTATCAATTCTTCCTAAAATTATTATATAATTGTAATGTGATAGGGTGTGAGAGATATATCTTATTTGTGAGTAAAATAGTGAGTGAGCAAGATGTAGTCTATTGTGAGATGGTTTTTAAGGCTGAAATGCCTTAGCCTGGAATGTAATTTGTTCTGTATATATATATATATATATATATATATTATATATATATATATATTATATATATATATATGAAACGTGTTCTAGTATTGTGTACCCCTGTGTGTATGGTATAATTAAGTTAAATCTTGTGTTGAAGCTTGTTGACCCAAATATCATGTATCTGTTATATGTAAATGTTTTTTAAAGACAGCATGCAGCACAAAGGAAGATTCTGATGATGATGGAGAGATGAATGCTCTACCAGCGAAGAAATCACGAAGGAAACAGGCTCCAGGATCTTGTTTTTTTAAAGAAATTGGGATCTTGGGCAACCCCCAAATTTTCATTTTCATCAGAAGACAAGGGACTCAAATCTTCATCATGTATCTGAAAGTTTGGATTCAGATAAGGTGTAGTGCCCACTCTAGTTTCTTGACTCTAATATGACATTATCTTACATACTTTAGTCTATGAGTAACTCAGGCTGAGGATCCAGAAACGTGACTCTATTATCAGCGAATGTGATGGCTATGTATGTTCTTTATTATTACTATGATTACGATATAATTAATCGTTATGTGTACTCTCTATTAATATCTTGATGGTGATAGTAGTAAAGGATAGACATGTTTCTATTGATGTTATAATGATGATAGCTTTGATCTATATGTATGGTTCTATTAAGGTTATGATGATGCTAGTCTTGATGGAGGTATCCCCTGTGTTAGCTACTTAAATTACTCACATCTAAAACCAGATAGCAACCCTTAACTTCTTGCATGCTTTTCTGCCAATTGGATAGTATTGCAACGCTCCACTTTATCCATGATTTTTTACCAGTTAGTTAATATTTCTTTTCTGAATTTGTCAATTGGTCGGTTATAGATACTCATGGGTTTTTTTTTTTTACTATAATTTTATTCTCATGCTTTCTCAATTTGTTTTGAATTTAATGATCTTTTGCTTTTCTAAATGTGTCAATTGGTCCGTTATAGATTCTCATGTTTTTTTAAATTTGTTTTTTACTTTGATGATTTTTATTCTCATGTTTTCTCAATTTGTTTTGAATTTAATGATATTTTAATTTTTGCTTTTTAAAAAAAAAACATATGATTTATTACTAATTTACTATCAATAATCTATTCATATTTGTTTTTAAATTTAATTATATCATGTTATTTTATTTTATTTTTTTAGTTTAATTGGTACTAAGTTACAAATAAATAATTTTATTTTTATGTATTTAATTATTTTTATTAACATTTTCTTAGAACAAATATGATGTAATATCTATTAACTCTAATTTGTTTCATTATTTTTAAATTACATTGCATTTTCTAATTTTATTTAGTGTTTATTTTTTTCAATATTTAGTACATTACTATATATTACAAATTTTATTAGATATTATTATTTATTTATTTATTAAAAATGAACACATATAAAATTATGTATATGTTTATGTTTTGCTCAAAATCATATATTATTAAGTACATCTACATGTAACATGGAAAATTTAGTTTAAAATATATAGTGAGCTCCTAATATAGTAATGTTTGAGTGTACATTTTTGTTTTATTTTTTTAACTTATAATGTTTTAAAATTGTGAAATATACTTAACATCATGAAAATGCGTGTGTGTGTGTGTATATATATAAAATCTGGATTTTGATGTTTATATTTTTCTCAAAAACATATGATATTAAGTTTGTCTACATGTAACATGGAAGATTTAGTTTATAAAATATGGTGGGCTCCTAATATAGCAATGTATGAGTATACCTTTCTATTTTATTTTTTTCACTTATAATGTTTAAAAATTGAGAAATATTAACACCATGAAAATGCAAATGTTTGACATATTTATGCGACGTTTAGATGCATTTATATTTTTTATTCTTTTATGCAATATCTAATTTTCTTTTGCAAAATTAAAGTTATTTTTTTTGGTAATATATGCATTGTTTTTGTTTACATGAATTTATAATAAAAACTCATAACTAATTAGTTATAAATGTGTCTGAGTATTTTTTTTAATATATACTTCTTTGCTTATATAATTTTAGGGTACCCACTATTGTACTGCGATTGTCATCTATGACAAAGATTTATATATTTTATTTATAATATATCATGGTATTTTAAATTTTTTCTTTTAAGAGTTTGAAATTTATAATTAAAAAGGTGTAATAATCTAGTATTAAGATGTGACGTGTTTATGTCTATATATATATATATATATATGTGTGTGTGTGTGTGTGTGTGTAATTTTGTGCCCATGATAATGTAACTAAGGATTATATTGATGACTGTTTCATAGAGATGTTACTAAACAATTTTTTATAATGTCACTATTACCAGGATAGAACAGGTGGGTTAGTTTTGAATTTATCTTACTAAAAATATTCCATGTGTAGCTAAATTGATGCATTTGATAGATTGATATTTATTTACTTGCCATCCATTGAAATTGAAATTACTCTTGTGAGGTCAAGATGAAATCATAGTAGATTGGTCTAAATTCTGCTTTTTTTATGTTGTGAAATATTTATAGGTCAATTTAGCCATTATATTTAGATGGGCTTGATATCCACAATTTTGTATTAGTTATAATTGAAAGGAGGGAATAATCCATTTTATTGGGGTGGGCTTAGTATCCGCACTTTTGTAGTGGTTAACATTCAAGGGAGGGAAGTTCTGTGATGGGTCAATTTATGCCTCATGTCAAGAAAAGCATCAAGATAGATTTAGAAATATTTGTCTCTATGTAACCACATTGTAACATATGAGCCTTAAATCTACATTGATATGCAATTGTATTCAACTATCCTAATGATGCTTGTATAGGAAACTAAACACAAATGGGTTAAAATATCCAAATTATTTGGATGTGGGGAGTTTACTACTAAAAATCACCAAAGGAAAGATAAAAACACATAAAGAAGCATTTTCTTAAAATAAAGAGAATTGTTCTAGCTACATTGCATGTACCAATCTACCCTTTTACAAAATCAGGTCTAAACTTATAGCCTTTTTAGTTACAATACCATGGGTAATTACCATGAGAAGGTACCATCGGTAATTACCATGAGCAGATACCATGGGTGGAAGTGATTTTCCATTTAGATTATTCCTCCATCCTTAGGAAGAAATGGTCCCCATTGTGTAACTTCCCTCATGAGAATATTTTGTTGAACATGAGCCAATGAAGAGAAGGGTTTTATGCAGTTGACCCATAACAACAAGTTTGTGGATGACCCATAATCATGATGAAATAAGACCTAAAGATAGAGATACATTGTAATGATTATGAGACAATTATGATACTGGCAATGTGTGGCCTAGGAAATGGACTTCGATGGAAAGGTTTTCATGTTGTTCACCCATAACCGTGGGTTTGTGAATGACCTATAGCAATGATGGATGGATATTTGACGATAGAAATATCGTATAATGCTTGTGATCCAACTCTGATGTTGACAATATACAACCAAGCAAATGGACTTTAGTGACAAGGTTTTTGTGTGGTTGACCCCTAACTATGATGATATAGTTCACTTTCTAGTCTTCCTCGTAGAAATATATATGTGCAAAGGCTTCCGCCGAGTTCTGAAGTTTCAGATTTGTGATTCCCATTGTTGTGATTTGATAGTCCCGCCATGGCACTACCTTGGCATTAGAAGGGATATGTGTTGGAAATAATACTGAGAGGGGGGGGTGGTGAATCAGTATTATCAAATCAATAAAACCTTTTCATTTCCATACTTAGATACATTTAAGATACTTCAATTAAGGTAACCCGCGTGTATATGCAACTGTGTCTTATGATTCAATTAATCCATTAGACGTCGGTCTTTAGTTAGTGCATCAGAACTTCTTTAACCATATGTATAGTTAGCAGGTGCAGTAAAACAGAACAGATCATCACACACAAGAAGCACACATGAACACCATGATATAAGGTGGAAACCCCACGTGGGTGAAATCCACCTGCTGCAAGTTGTCTCTATCTTCTTTTAATAAGAAACTTCTTTTACAATAGTTTTGTACTTGTGCAGTCTTATACCAGTACGCAAGCTTCTACCTCTAGAAGGCTACAACCTTCTCTCGTTCTCTAGATTCTCCTGGAAGGGAGCTACAACCCCCTTAGCTCTTGTACTAGCTGATCCACTTACTAGTAAGTAGGTGTTGGCCTACTGAAATTCTCCAACCTTTAATCGTTCTCCAGCTGCTACTGGAAGGGAGCTAACACCCCCTTTGCTCTTGTACTAGTTGATGTACTAGTACGTTGGCACCGACCTACAATCTCTTTTCATCCTCCAGGGACCACATTTCATACATTTTCAGATTGGATACTCTTGAAGTAGAACACTAAAATCTGAAGGCCACGTTTCATCCAATTTTTATACTGGACACATTAATATCGTTGAAGCAAAAAATAATCAATAGTAGAATCATCAATTTCTGAATCACTGAAACACTGAAACCCTATCAACAACACAGTCACCAGAACACAGAGCATACAATAGAACTCTGTAACAACAATCAGACCCAACTGCAACTTCAAACATCATACTTCATTATCTATATGCTACTACGATGAATCAAACCAATGTATATACGCTCTTTCTCCAAAGCCAACCCGCGTACATATCTATACATATTCAATCATGACTTTGCGGTTGTTTCAGACGTCATTCATACCTATATCATAACATGCGTACAATAAAGCATGCATCAATAATTCAGATCTAGTATATCCATAATCAAACCATATAAAGATGATTGATTCCAAACCATTTGATCCCGATCTATCCTTAGATCTTGTTCTCCACCAACTGGTGAGATTCCTCCTTAGCTCAGATCAAGCAATGCATCATGAACCCATTGTCTACATACTGGATCTCACACTTCATCATATATTCAATACTTTCTCTATCTCCTTGCATAATGATCTTCTTCTCCTTTTATAGTGTTAGGCCTTTCACAATACCACGGTCCAAAACCATAAAAAAATCAATACCATGGACCCAATACTAGGGATCATCACTTTTGACGAGATACCATGGTCCATGATACATTGACTCACAAAGTGACATGTTTACACACACCACGCTTATTATGAACTTATGAACTTTAGAATTAACGTTATTTTCTCCATGTGATTAAGATTGAGTATAAATATTATGATGTTGATAATTACATTTATTTTATAAATTAATTAGTATGATATTAAAATTAATAAGTATTTATTTTCTTTATTATATTTAAAAC
>APFE030587447.1:0-19628 GCA_000404065.3 Pinus taeda | reverse complement strand
CATAGCATGCCATCATACAACCAGAGAAAAGAAAGCCTCTCAAGCATCCAAGAAGAATAATGGGAGCGATAACAAAGGGGCTGAAATCAAAGAAAAGGATACCACAAATGTGGAAGGTTTGCATCGGATCATCAAGAAGTTGACAAACACGGTCATCAATATGAAAAGGAAGTCTGGAGAGAGTACAAGCAGGAATGGAGGAATTATAACAACAAAAAATCTTTCAAACCTTTCTATCATAAGAAGACAGAAGGTGGTCATGGTCAACTTGCACTACCAATTCCACCCAATGAAGGGAATTTAAATATGGAAGAACTGGCTCTTATCAGATCAATCCTTAAAAATGAAGAACCTATAGTGGAGCTAGAGCCAGAACAAGAAAATGAGGAAGAATACCAAGTAGAAGATCCCTTGGATGAATAATCCCAAATCAATGTACTATGGGATTTCTATACAAATGAGAACGATGACGAAAAAGGAGATAGTACGGCAGAAATCCACACTAATGAAATCCACACACGAAGTAAGGGGCCACTTGTGGGCGTGATGAAGCCTATAGACCAGGCACAGAAAGATGTTCGCCTTTTGAAGGCATCCGCTCCCAAATTTCTTGTTGAGAAGGGTAGACCTAGTGGTGATTCCAAGAGTACTCTAGTTGTGAACTGTCCATAGAAAGATAATACATCTCTGACTACCACCTAAGAATGGAAAAACATGTATGTAGGTAAACTCCCACCTAATAATGGAAAAACATGTATGTTCACTCTGCCCTACCCTGTTTATAACATTGATCACAATATTGTGGATGATCTTAAGAAATCCCGAGCTAATATCACATACTTTGATTTGCTAAAATTAATGCAGCAAAGAGATCTACTCTTGAAAGCTATGAATGAACAAAATTGCAAATCTCCCACCAATCCAAGTAGTCAAACCAAAACTTTGGTATCCAGACCTGTTAGTACCTCCAGTACATCCCAAAAGCCACCAGCCATGGAAGCCACTTTGTCAAAAATAAATCGAACGCCCCAAGATTTCGATGTAGCCATGATAGGAAGGAAATTGAAATCCATGACTCCACCTTTCCTTATCACATTTGAAACCTTCAACATGAACGTACACAATTGCTTGGTAGATTCCAATGCCTCGTCCATTGTTATGCCTTACATTGTTGCTAAAAGACTTCGTGAGATACCCGAGAAAAATGGAACTCGAATTATGCAATTGGATAGAACGAATGTGAAAGTAATTGGGGAATTGAAACATGTGTTGGTTCGGATGGCTACCAACCCACAGTACACCCAAGTCATTGACATAGTGGTAGTCGACATACCCAAGGCTTATGAAATGCTGCTTAGTAGGGACTGGTCAGCAAAACTGAATGGATATTTATCAACTAATTAGTCCCATCTCTTGCTGCCTCAGAAGGGAAAAGGTGATATGCTAAGGGTTGATCAAGAAAGATACATGAAGTATGTAGTGACATAACTAAATGACCCCAATGAACCTGTAATTATTACCAACTCTATCCTTGGGAATTATAGTTTCAACGTTTGTGCCATTGAAACTTGTTTTAGAGAATTCCATGCAAAGACAATTGAAGAAACCATGACAAACACACAGTTGGAAGCTCTCCCCTAGAATCCAACTGATGCATTATCCTGTATTATAGTAGATGATAAGACTAATTTCGTAGAAAGCAGTTCAATTGATGTAACATTAGATTCTATATTTTGGACACTCTATTTTGATGGCTCTGATGGCCTTGAAGGTGTAGGTGTTGGGAGCATTCTCATTGACCCGAAAGGGAACCAACATCTGATGGCCAGCCGGTTGGAGTTCATGTGCACCAACAAAACGGTGGAATATGAAGGCTTGTTGTAGGGCGTGAAGAAATCCATTGATATGAAGGTGAAAAATCTTAAAGTTTTTGGTGACTCACAGATAATTGTCGACCAGGTAAGGAAAAGGATACATTGCAATTCACCACACCTGGTAAGATACCAACATGAGGTATGGAGCTTAATTAACAATTTTGATTCTTTTAATATCACATACATACCTTGAGGGAAAAACCGAGATGCCGATCTGATGGCTAGTATGGCTTCAAAACTTTTGCCTGATTTTAGATTAAACAAGAATAAATATTATATTGAATTATTTTTAGACCATCCGTGCTTGATAACATCTCAAATTGGCAGGTTTTTGAAGATGATGAGCAAATCCTTGAGTTCCTACACTATGAGAAGACATTCAAAAATGCAGTCATTGATGAAAAGGAGCATGATAGGCTTATGAATGAGAGGGAAGATGAGGAAAAAGATCAGTCCAATATAATTCCAAAGTCAGATGTCAAGATGGAGCACCTATATGACCTGCATGATAAATTCAAGAAGCCGACTAACTGCAAAATGCATAGCTCATCCATGAAGTATGAATCGGTCAACCTTGGAACCAAAGAAGACCCAAAAATTGTTGATTTGGGCTCAGGATACTCTCCACAAGAAAGGGTTGTGTTTGTTAAGCTGTTTAAAGCGTACAAGGATGTCTTTGCATGGACATATGGTGACTTTAAAACCTTTGATACCAGCATTATGTAGCATGTGATTCCATTGGAGAAGGATGTTAGGCCATACCAACAAAAGCTTCGCAAGATACATCCAAGCCTAGAACCGTTGGTGAAGAAAGAATTAAACAAAATGCTGGACACCAAAATCATTTTTCTTGTCAGGCACACCTGCTAGGTGGCCAATCTCATGCTAGTAAGAAAGAAAAATGGAGACATCAGGTTATGTATCGATTTCAAACGTCGGTTCAAAAATGATAAAACTGTGGATTCTCCGGTCAATTATTCAAAAAAATGGAGACATCAGGTTATGTATCGATTTCAAAAACCTAAACAAAGCATCGCAGAAAGATAACTATCCTGTCCCTTCTATGGAACACATCTTCAGTGTGTTTCTGGGTCTGAAATGTTGTCCCCATTGGATGGTTTTTCGGGATATAATCAAGTGTTGGTATCTAATGAAGATCAACTTAAAGCAACCTTCAACACTAAATGGGGCACTTACGTATATCGTAAAATGTCTTTTGGACTTATTAATGCGGGTGCCACATTCGAGAGAGCTATGGACATAGCTTTCCGAGGATTGATTAACAGATCAGTACTAGTGTACATGGATGAAATTACTGTGTATTCATATCACAACAGGGATCATACCTATCACTTGAAACAAATTTTCGAAAGATGTCAAAGGTATGGAATATCGTTGAATCCCAAGAAGAGCATTTTCGCAGTTACATAAAGGAAATTATTGGGTCACATCCTCTCCAAAGAAGGGATTGTTATCGATCCCAAAATAATAGAGACCATCATGAGAATAAAACCCCCTGAAAATAAAAGGGAAATGCAATCTTTCTTTAGGAAAATTAATTTTGTTAGGAAATTCGTTCCAGGGTTCGCAGAAATAGTGCATCCCATGTAGCTAAAGATGAAGAAAGACGTTGTGTATAGGTAGAGCAATGAAGCTAAGAAATCGTTTCAGTGAATTAAGGAGGCCATTGCAAAAGCTCCTATGTTGTTCAGCCCCAATTTCGACAAGGAATTCTTATTGTACACTTTCGCCTCTGATGTTTCATATGCCGCAATCCTCACCCAAAAAATGATGATGGCAATGAAGTTCCTATCTCTTATATGAGCTCTAATATTCAGGGAGAAGAACTGAACTACCCAGACGTGGAGAAACAAGTTTTTGTGGTTTTTAAAGCCATAAAACACTTCCACCCTTATTTATTAAAAGCCAAGACTAAAGTAATCATTCCTCATCCTATCGTAAGAGCCCTCTTCGTGCAGAAAGAAATGGGTGAATTAAGAGGGAATTCAATAACTGCACTTCAAGAATTCAGCTTAGAGACTAAGCCGATGAAGATAGTTCGAGGGCAGGGATTGTGTAGGCTAGTAGTAGAAGCCTTTGTAGATATAGAAGAGGCGTCTGAAGAACCAGAAGCGCAGAGCATGAAAAACGTACAAGTAGAATTCAGGGAGTAGCCCCTATGGATTAATGAGACACTGATGTATGAGAGCAAAATGTCAGAAGCACTTTTGGATCCTGAGTCGTGGTATTATGACATACACTTTTATCTAACATGGGGAGCATGTCCTAAACACATGGATGCATCATGAAGGAGAGCACTCAGATTGAAATCTAATCAATATCAATTGGCCAATGACACATTATACAGAAAAAATTACGATGGAATCTGGCTGAGGTGTTTGGAAAAGGATGATGTTGATCATGTCTTAAAAGAAATGCACGACGGCCCAGTAGGTGGTCACTATGGTGGAGAGACCACTGCTCACAAAATACTAAGAGCTAGATATTATTGGCCCACAGTGTTTAGAGACTCGCATGCCTGCACTCGAAAATGCAAGGTATGTAAAACTGCTGTAGGATGAGAAAGAAAGCCAGTCGTTCCCCTCAGGCTCGTTATGATTTATCACCCGTTCCAGCAATGGGGCCTATATGTCATAGGCGAGATCACTTCGAACTCTTCATAGCAGCATAAGTATATACTCATGGTGACCGACTACTTCACCAGATGGACTGAAGTCATCCCACTTTGGAAGGTAAACAAAGACGAGGTAATATCATTTATTGAGAAATTTATTATCAATAGGTTTGGCATCCCTGACACTCTCATATTTGACAATGCTTCTTACTTTTCATCACTGAAATTGACTAAATTTGCTATTGATAAATCAATTCACATAAGATATGCATCAAACTATTACCCCCAGGGAAATGGAGTTGTAGAGTCCTCAAATAAAAACCTCATCTGCATAATCTGTAAATCTGTTGCTGAAAACCAGAGGAATTGGCACATTGCCCTAACAAACACCCTATGGGCCGATAGAGTCACCCCAAAAGTGGCATTAGGAAACTCCCCATACTTCCTCATCTATGGACAGGAAGCCATCCTACCTCCCAACGTTACCCTTCCCTCCTTACAGCTCTCCCAAGCTTCAAGAGGGACCCCTTCAGTCTTACTTCCAAAAAAGATCAACCAACTGGTGAGGTTGGAGGAATTGAGAGATAAAACCAGAAATAAATTCAGAAATCACCAAATGATTATGAAAAGATGGTTTGATTGCCACCTGGCGGGAGATAAAGATTACCAGGTAGGAGAGCTAGTCCTGAAATGGGACAAATTGAATGAGCCAAAAGGTAAACACACAAAATTCCAACACTTATGGTTGGGCCCGTTCCAAATTGAGGAGAAAATTGGTCAAGGGACTTACAGATTGAAAACTTTACAGGGAGAAACTAAAAAAATCCCTGTTAATGGCCAACATCTTAAGAGATACTTCTAGTAACCACCACATGGTGGTTACCTCCTAAGTAGGTTAGGATTCATTTTTATTTTTTTTGTTAGCTTAGTTATATTTTTGTCCCTTCCATTCTTGTTATTTCCGTAGATTTTATTTTCCCTCTGTTTTGAATTTCAGTCCTTTTCAACCAGCAGATTTTGATCCTCCACTCTCATTTTCACTTTTATAAACTCTCTTCAAATTGCCCTCATTCACCAACTTCAGCTTTTTCCTCCCTCATTAACTTGTTGATGAGTCTGTCGATCCTAGATTCATCGTTACCTTGCAAATCAAACAAACTTTCAATGAGCCTATGAGAACTTGAAAATTGGTTGTGGAATTCAAATCGAAGCCACTCATTAGCATCTGTTGGGAACTAGGTAAGATCTGTTGATAACTTGGATACCTAGAACATGTAGGGGCATCCTTATAAAATGAAAAAATGTGTAACCACAGCTGGACTAGCATGGCGGAACACTGCATTTTAAAAAAAATCCCACTCAGACCTAGCCTATACTTGCTTGTAAGGTTTACATTCATTCTCCATTGGTTCCATCCACCACACTAAGTTTTCCAATACCTGTCATCTACAAGTAAACCTCCTTTCATGGGCTAAGCTCACTCTCATATACCCTGTGGAAATTCCAATTGTGCTCTAGTCCTTGTGCCTGAAACTGGAAGGACTTATTTAAAAGAAAATGAAATGTCGAGTCCTTGTGCCATTCTGGAAGGACAGGTTGTGTGGGAAATCGGTTGGAGTAGGGACTATTGTTGGGCTCAGAGTACTGGTTGACATAGTAAGCCCAACCTTGCTTAAGCGGTTCAAAAATATGGCATGATCCATGACTGTGCCCCATTCAATCATACGAAAATATAGCACTGAAATTCTTACATAAAGTGTAGATAAACATATCTACATCAAGTTTGATGAGCGATAAAGAGCTGAGGTACACACCTAAATAGTTATTCACAGACCAGTGATGGCCCTGAAAGGATTTTTGAATGTAGAAAATAGGTAACGGCAGGTCAATAAACACCATAATACTACCATTGGAGAATGCTTGTCAAAACCCTATCAATAAGTTGAAGCTATTTGTCTTTATCCCACCTGAAGAAATTGATGTTGAAGTGGAACCCATGCCTGTCCATCTATACTTCTTGCATTTCAAGATTATCTTAACACCCTGATGTTCTATTGATCCAAGGTTTATTTGGAAACAGAGATAACTGGTTCGCCCAACGGTTTGCCATTTATTGTGGCCACAACAACCACCCTATTAAAACATGCTCTCGTAGCAAATTTGAATGGGTCCCCTAGAAGTTTGATCTTTCACTTCTCTGAATGATCCGTTTTTATCTCAGGGATTTGTTGAAACCCCGAAAATCGTGTCTACAACAAAGGGGATACCCACCCGATCCGTACCTTGGTTAGCAGCTCCTTTTCCGTTTGGTATAGTGGGTCCGACTAGAGATATGGGACCAGTTTCCCAATTTATGTGTATGTGTGTGAGAAGAATTGATATTTCTGGTCTAACAGTTCCTAACTGAGATGCTATAATTCTAACTCTAATCTAATGATATGCAATTGTATTCTAATAAACAGAAATATCTAAATCTACACTAACCCGGGGTATAATCTTTCTGTTATGCGATCTAAAATTATTTCAAATAACAATCGATAATAAAGATTATTCAATTGTTATGAAAAAAGAATTCAATGTAGATAAACCACTTCGTATAAAAAGTTAGATGAAACAGTTGTGAAAAACATATCGCATAATAAGCTACTCATACATTAAGCATAAATAAATAGCTATCACCATACAAAAGTGCCAAATGATAACTTAGGCATCCACGCATTAATATATAAACAACTAAACATGAATATCACTTTAACACAAAAGGTAGAAATAGTTAAGAGATAGAAGTACCATTTATAACTAGTTCTACTCATGAGCTTCAAGCGATAATGATTTATCTCTTCTTAATCCAACATCTACTAAGAGTACAAAAGTGCAACATCAGTGGTAGATATTAAATGCAGATATCAATAAATCTTGTTCCATCCATTCATCAAAACCTCCTCAGAGGGTGCAAAAGTGCATGTTCTGAGGACAAGTTTTTGACAAATTTCAGGACCCTTCTCTAAATGCATGAGAAGGGTTTAAATACTACTAACTAAATCTAAAAATAACTTATTACAAAAATGTAGGATACGGTTTAAATGACCATCCTTTTTCTAGGCAAAATAAAGCAAAAACTATTTCAAAGATTAAATATAAAACTAACATCTAACTATTTTTGTATCTGCTCCTTATAATCGCAAGCATTCAGCGTTTACTTGAGAAGAGTCAGCTGGCCGACTTCAGCCTTTAACTATCCAGTGAAAACAAAATCAGCAAGAGCTGGTGCCATCTTTTCAATAGAATTGATGATGCATTTGAGAGTCATACACTAGCTGTGTGGTTTTACTAAATATGCCCAGTAAGAATCGCAATTCAACTTAGTTAATCTTTTGATTGATTCTGCCTTTTCTTGAGCCTTCTGTCTCTAGCCTGTTTGCAGTTGTTGTATTTATATACAGACTATTTTGAAGATATTTTTGACAATTACCACTGGTTTTAGGATTCAAATTTTACTTTTTTACCTGTAGTGTTTCTCCCTACAAATTTCTGTGCTTATAGGACACTGAACAATTAGAGGCTTCCCTCTTCAAGAAGTTTTGCCCAGCGATGCGTGATTAGCACTAAGCACTAATCACACATCGGAAACTGTCTCCATTTCTTAATCCGGGCTTCCTTGGTGTGATTTTCGCCTCTTATGCACGCTTTCCTTCAGCGGATATAAAGCTCAAATTTTTTGAAAATAATGATTCCGTGAGTTCTTGACCCTGAGTTTTGAATTGTTTGTTTTTTATGTCAGCGCCATCTAGTACCCGTTTAACCATGTCCGTGTAGGGGAGAATTTTGGGCCTCACCACTATCTGGTGTAGGAATGAACAAGCTAAATCTGCAACTGATGCCTCAAAAGACCTTTGTGAACCTGCAGTAGCCGTAAACTCCATTACCTTGGGATTCTCTTCCTCAAGTAGATTATACATGCCTTCCCAAGTAGTAATACTAGCGTCTCTGTTACAGGTAGTGTCTGTGTACAAGGGCGTCATTTCTTTGTCTTCAGAGACCAGAGCCTTGCCTTTCTTCCCCATAACATCCTGTACACTGCTTTGTATGGTTCTCTATTCTTCATTCCTGCAGTTTACAAGTGAGGTGAGAGTAATGATAAGAAATGGTGACGGGAAAGCTTTAAATGCTGAAGACATGCAAAAATATACCACCTTACGTGAACTGGCTCTTTGATAAACACAAAACCATATTTCATTAACAACTAGCAACTAAATCATTAATTAGCATTAAAGTGCATAACCAGGTCTTGGTTTATGGAAAAAGTTTTCTTGAATAATGAGCCCGAAAGATCCGCGATGGAGCAATTTTGTGATTTGCTTCGCAATATCACAAATCGCTCTATCACATTATCGCAATATCGTAATATTATTATGTCGTTCTATCGCAAGATCACTTTGCCACTCTATCGCAATATCGCAAGAGCGCAGCATATGACAGTTTTCTGTTAATGTATTTTCTGCGAAATGCGATTTTGCGATATGCGCCATCGCATATTGGCGTTTTTGAGGTTTTCCAACATAAGTGCTTTTTTGAGGCGTGCGATGCGATATATGTTTTTTAATATGTAGTCTTGCATCGCGATCTCGCAATCTTAGAATTCATCTTGTAAGGAGGCATCCTATTATCCTTTTTGTGATGCAATATTTCCTAAGGAGTGATTTCATCTTACCTCATCATGAAACTTAAGTTTTCTAGATTTTTTAAGGGTATTTTCCTAAGTTTATGACAGTAAGTTTTATTAAAAAGGAAATACAAGCACTAATTCATTTTTTATTTTTTTTTTGACTAAGGGTCCCCACTTATTTAGTATTAGTAATAACACTAAATAAGAAGGGGGGTTGTTGGTGGCCACAACAATTGGCGATTCACTTGGAAGCACCAGTTATCTCTGCTTTTCTTTTGAATTTTCTAAACTTCCAAAACAGAAAATTTTCCAGAAAATTAAACTTTATTATGAAAGATAAAGTCCATTATGATTTTACCTATCAATGATATTTTGTTTCTTCTATTTTCAACTTTGATTATTTACTCCCTCAAGCTAGTCCTTGTATCTACATTAGTCATTACTTGGTTTATAAAGATAAAAACAAATCCTTCTCTGTAAATCAGTTTTAAATATGCTCATTTGTCGTAGGTACAGCCTCTGTTGCCAGCAGGCGTTTGTAGCCTCGACAGGGTTACTTGTTACCCAACAATGATCCTGTATCTTACTTAGAGAAATGTACAATTTTCAAAGAAAAATCCATATCCACACTTATTTCTTTCATTTCTTTTTTACCCTCAAAGAACAATGTCTTGGTTTGATAGCCAATTTATGACACAGTCATTCACTTGATTTATAACTTAGCTAAGCAAGCTGGCTCGTGATGAGACCCCTTGCCTTTCGATTGCAACAATCTTGAGTCATTGCCCTGTTGTGGTATGCAGTATTGGCAAAGTTAGCAAGCTATAATATCTATGATTATCATAAGTCAACTCATGATGAAACCTCTTACTCTTTAAGTTAAATTGTATCCTTGGATTGTTCTATGAAAGTTGTAGTTTCCTAGGTGGGGAGGAAGTCATTGTTTCCTTAAGATAGCTCTGGATGACAATGGTAGAGTTTTTGAAAAGAGCTTTTCTACAGAGAATCTTCGTTTTGTTATTGATACCTTTCGTTATACTAATATAAAACAATTTCCCACTAAAGGTCGTTTTTCATCAAATTTTACAAAGTTGAAACTAGTATCATTACTATTCCTAGAGTCTTTAACTGTATCTTTCAATAATAAAGAGCAATTTTCTAAAAGATTTCTATTTATACAAGCGAAAAAACAAAACCTGAAAGAGAATTTGTGTCTTTTTCGTAAATCCCTAATGTAACCATTCACAACTAGTTTTATTATGGAAATAAAAACTAATCTACAAAATAGAAGAAATGATCTTCTATGGAAAATATTTCTTAAGGATCTTTCCGTTAACAAGTAAAGAATTTGTTTTTCCTGTTAAATCCTCCAACATAAAAGTGGGCGGTCCTATGACTTCTATGATTTGGAAAGGGCCAAGCCACATTCGTTGAAATTTTGTATGTTTCCCTTTTTCTTCATGAGCCTTGTCCCATTTTAAAACTTGATCTCCCATCTGAAAATTTTTTCTGGTCATCATGTTTGAATCAAAAGAGGCTTTTACTAATGCTTGATGATGAGCGTGAGTTCTTTTGGCCTGTTCTCACTGTTCTTCTAACTTAATTATTTCCAGTTGCCTTAGTTGTAAGGAGGAAGTTGGTGCTTCATCAATATATTGAACTAAGGACAAAGAGGGAATTGCTAAATGAGTCAGAAGAACCACTTCTTTCCCATAAACTAAATTGAAGGGAGAAGTGTCGATGGAGGCTTTCTGCGTTATTCGATCTGCCCATAAAGCATATATTAAAGACTTATGCCAATTTTTGTGATTTTGGTCAATGGTTTGCTTAATGATTCTGATTAGGTTTTTATTTGTAGATTCAACTAACCCATTCCCCTATGGATAATAATTCGGCAAGTATTTAAGCTTGAAACCCCTTTTGAATGCAAATTCAGTCATTGCATTACCAGAAAAATATGATGCATTATCAAACATTAAAGCGGAAGGAAACCCAAACCTGGTGATTATAAATTGATCAATGAACTCGATGATATGTTTAGCATTAGCCATCTTGAGTGGAACTGCTTCTACCCATTTAGTAAATTAATATGTTGTTGTAAGGATATATCTATGCTGTTTAGAAGAGTGAGGAACAATCTCACCTATTACATCCAATCCCCATTGATCAAAAGGCTGCTCAATATTGACTGGTTGTAGTGGCAAGGATGGTTTCTTTTTCTCCCAGCAGTGGTTTGGCAGACTTGACATTTCCTCATGTAGTTGTGCGAGTCCTTAAATAATGTGGGCTAGTAATAGCCTGCGCGTAAGATTTTATGTGCAGTAACATCTCCAGCATAGTGTCTGCCTGCTGGCCCATCATGGAGTTCCTGTAAGGCTTTTTCAGCTTCAGATTTCTCAAGACATCTAAGGAGAATAGAATCATAATTTATTCTAAAAAGAACATCGTTCAGGAGCTCATATTGTTTGGCTTTCAACCTTAGAGCTGTTTTGTTGGTATGATCGAGGTTTGAAGGAGCATATCCATTCTTTAGATAATTAATGATATCAGCGTATAATGACTCAACATCGTTTAGGCTTACCTCGTACATTTGTATCTCTGCAGATGGAATTTCAAACATAAGTGATGCTCCGGCCAGCATTTTACAAAAGCCTTGGCCTTTTACAATAATTGTTGGTTTTATTTCTACGTCATATTCCTGTAAGGCAGTAACCCAATTGGCTCTTTTCTCACCCACATCTTTTTGTACCAAAAAATTTCTTACCGCTGGAAATGGTACAATGATTTTTGTATGGGTTTTGAGTAGAAAGGGTCTAAAATATTTAATTGCTTTGAAAACAGTGTAAGCTTGTTTCTCCACGTCTGAATAATTTAATTCAACACCCTATAAATTTGAACTGAAAAAAGCAATCGGGGCTTCTGCCTTTTCTTGATTTGCTTGAGTGAGTATCGCAGTGTATGATCTATCAGAGTCAAATGTATATAAAATAAAAGGCTCTGAAAAATTTGGAGTTGCTAAAGATGGAGCGTTAACACTTGCTTGTTTGATCAGATTGAATGCCTCATATTTGTCTTGGCCCCATTTGAAGTTTGAGTTCTTTTTTATCATTGCTTAAAAAGGAGACACGATTCTTGAAAAATCTGCAACAAATCTCTTTACAAAGTTAATCTGGCCAAGGAAAGATTGCATGGCTTTCTCGTTGTGAGGTAGGGATATTTCAGAAATCTCCTTGATTCTGTCAGGATCAATGTGAATTCCAGATTTTGACACTATGAATCCTAGAAGTTTTCCTTCACTTAATGCGAAAAAGACTTTTTTCGGGTTAAGCGAAATTCCATACCTTTGACAACGTTGGAAGATTTGTTTTAAATCTCTAAGATGGTTGCTTCGTTCTTGGAATATATAGTTATATCATCCAAATAGATTACCACTGATTTATTAACTAGACCCTTGAATGTGATGTCCATGGCTCTCTGAAATGTGGCACCAGCATTAATCAGACCAAAGGGCATTTTTTGATGTGCGTAGGTGCCCCATTTGGTTCTGAAAGTGGTTTTTAATTGATCATCGGGATGTACCAACACTTGATTGTATCCTGAGAATCCATCCAAGAAGGACATTAATTCTGATCCTGCGACTGCCTGCAATATTTGCTCCATGGGAGGCAAAGGAAAATTATCCTTTTGGCAAGCTTTGTTAAGATTTTGAAAGTCAATGCAGATTCTAATATCTCCGTTTTTCTTTCTAACAAGAACCATATTGGAAACCCATTTGGAATGTCGAACAGGAAAGATTATTTTGGCTTTCAATAACTTGTTGAGTTCAGATTTGATCTGATTTTCTAGATTGGGATGGATTTTTCTCAACTTCTATTGGACAGGTTTTTCATCATCTATCATTGGAATAGTACGTTGGATGATGGAAGTGTCATATGTTTTGAGTTCATCATAGTTCCAAGCAAAGACATTTTTGTACTATCTCAAAAGACGAATATATGTTAATTTTTCCTCAGGAGCTAGGCCAAGGACTAGGTTGATATTCTGTGGTTTGGTATCAGTTCCTAGATTTGCTAATTCGTAGTTCAAAGTCGAACTTTGGAGTTTTGAATTGGTTGATCTTTTAAACCGATCTTTCAAATCATAAAGGTCTTCTAACTTGACTACCGACTTAGGTATAGCATTGTTAGTACTATCTTGTTGCAATTGTCGGTCATTTTGGTCTTCGTCAATTATTTGATTAGTGTAGGATCCTTCAGATGTGAGAAAACTCACGATATTAGGATCATCGTTGAAAATCCTCCAATTGGTAATGTTATCAGGAATAGAGGGTCTAAAAATTAATTCGATTGAAAATTTATCAGGGTTAAAATCTTCTGAAGGAATGAGTTTGGAAGCTACGTTACCTAAGAGATCTGCACTTGCATTCTGGAGTCTGGGAATTGATGAAATATTAAATGCTATGAAGTGTTTAGTCAGATCTTGAACTAAAGATTGGTAATGTTTTAAATGACCTAATAAACAATATATAGTATTATGTACTTGTCTGATTACAATTTCAAAATCTCCGAAAACTTGAAGGTATTTGACGTCTAATCCAATTGCTTTGTATAATCCTTGGACTAAAGCCTCGTATTCTGTGGTATTGTTGGTGCAATCAAATTCGGGTCTACAAGTTAACATAGTTTTATCTCCTTCTGGACTAACTAACACGCATCCTTCTCCTGCTCCTTCGTTAGATTTAGAACTGTCAAAAAATAATTTCCAAAATAAAGATTTATTTACAGGACTGTCTATAAAATTAATACATTTAGAACTATCCATTTGCAAAAAAACTTTTACTTGAGATAAAACAGAATGTTCTAAGTAAGGTGATGTATGAGCATTAAAATTTCCTAGGAAAGAATCTACTGAGTGGTTTCCAATAATACTATTGTTGTATGCTACCAGTTCATTCTCGCCTTCCAGTTCTGTTACTATGTATTTCTGATGTCTTTCTCATTCAAATTTTATTTGATTTGGTTTACCATTGTAAGGGAGCCACATGTACGACCAGTCAGTTGCAAAGTATCCATGAAGTTTCTCTGACCAATCCCTGCTAAGAATTAAGCCATAAAATTCTGGAATATCAGCAACTAAAATGTCGATAACTTGACATACCTTTGCGTTGGATGACAGCCTTAAGGTAACCTGATTTAATTCGCCAATCACTTCGACTTGTGATCGATCTAGCTGAACTATGCACACAGCAGATTTTTGCGGTTGAATGTTCAACTTTGTACATATTGACTTTGGTAAAATATTCGATGAAGCTCCCGAATCCACTAAGAAATTATGCACATTTTTATTGAAAATTTCATAAGTAATAAGAAACGGGGGAGTATGAGATCTCGACCTTCCTCCGATTAAAGTGATATCATTTGGATCAACCTTATTAATCACATTAGTTGGAGGTCTTCCCATGTCATGGGAAGCTTGAGAAATTACAGCGGCGAGCAAAGGTGCAACTGGTACAGCATGTAATTCTTTCAAAAGTATCTTTTGCTGGTGTTTTAACTTGCTCAATTCGTAAAAAGTGATGTTGGCCCTAGTATTTTTCATGTCTTCTAAGATATTATACTCCATTTCATCTTAAACGATCAGCATTTTAGATGGAGTTGATGAATCTGTTTGAACTGGGCTGGTTTGAGTCAATTTAGGTGTCGTTTTCTTGGTTGTGACTTTATCCTTAGTCATTGAGCTTGCGCTCTTTGGCTTAGGGGTAAGCTGAGGAGGATCAAGTTGATTTCTACTTCGTGTACTAACCGGTGATGCCTCTTGATCCTCTTCACCTGGGAGGATGAAATCCCACATACCTCATAACTTTACAACTTCTTCTTCATTGGTTTTCTCTTTAGTAGCGATTTCCTCTTCTTCTTCTTCAGATTCATCACTTGTAATAGCATTAGGGGGCTTTGAATTAGTTGAAGGGTTTCTTTTAAAAGGTCTATACGGCTTTTTAGAAGACATTTCTGCCACTTTTTTCTTAATGTCGACCCTTTCGTTAGACATGGTATTCAAAACTTTTTGCAATCCTTCTAAATCGAATGGATCTTTCGATTGTTTTTTCTTGGGATCTTCTTTGAAAGTAACCATCTTGGATTTTTGTTCTTCTATCACGGTTTTCTCTTCTAGGGCTATAATACGTTTCTCTACTGCTATTACTTCTTTCATATTTCCAGCTAAAGTTGTCTTGTTAACTCTGTCAATGAAGATTGCTATGTTTGATGGCAAAGCAGTGATGTACCATTCACTTCGCACTTCTGCGCTAGGCTTGGAAGCCGTAGGAATTTTGTTTAACAGTTTATTGAAACGTGAATTGAAATATCTGATAAGTTCTTTTGACTCGGCCCTAAGGTTTGATAGGTCATTGATCAATGTTGCCGTAGACCTATCATCACCAAACTTAGTGAGGAATTGTTCTTGGAAGACATCCCAACTAGTGATAGATCCAGATGGCAATGAAAAATACCATGATCCGGCTGCTCCTTGAAGATTATAAGGGAAAAGTCGGACGACAACATCTTCGTTGGTAACTCCATTAAGATTTATGGATAGCATAAAGTTATTTATATGCTCTTCCGCTAGCATGCCTGCTTCAGGATTAAACTTAGGCAGCCATTTTTCAAGATGGGTCGGTAGCTGACTCAAGGGCAAAGGCATTAAGACTTCCCCTAGGTTATTCCATGGAGATTGGGCCATTGTTGATCCACTAACAGAGGGAAGTGTAGAAGATGATCCTTGCGGTTGGGAAGATGAGGATATTATGACTCCAGATGATTGAGAAGGAGATGTGGAAGTACTAGTGGGCTGGTGGACAATGATCTGAAGTGGAGGACTGGATAGTTCACTTCGCGGTGAAGAAGTTGAGATGGATGATGATGATCAAAGAGTCTCGCTATCAGACCCTTTAGGTGATTTCCTTGCTCTCTTCCTTGTGGGTAGAGGTAACTCGGTTGGCTGAATGCTAAACTTTTCGCTCTTTAATCTGGTTAGAGGATGAGCAAGGTTATATTGTGAAGTCTCGCTGCCTTGAGATTTATCAGATCATTGAGGAGATATAGAAAATCGCTGAAGTTTGTGAATCATAGATTCAACTTTAGGAGGTTCAATAGTAGATTGTTCTGAAATGTCAGGGTTGTTAGCAGTGGTTGTTGTTCCTGCGACTTCTGGCTTTGGATTTAAATATTATAAATGCAATGGAGAAGTCAGGGGAGATGGTGAGGGTGATTTACTCTCAGAATGGTATTTAGATTTAGACTTACTTGCCATTCATAGTTCTTGGCCCTCCTTCAAGTGCCAAATATGTTGAAGCCCCGAAAATCGAGTCTACAACAAGGGGGATACCCACCTAGTCCGGACCTTGGTTAGCAGCTCCTTTTCTGTTTGGTATAGTGGGTCTGACTAGGGATATGGGACTAGTTTCCCAATTTATGTGTATGTGTGTGAGAAGAATTGATATTTCTGGTCTAACAGTTCCTAACTGAGATGCTCTATTTCTAACTCTAGTCTAATGATATGCAATGTATTCTAATAAACAAAAATATCTAAATCTACACTAACCCAGGGTGTAATCTTTTTGTTATCTGATCTAAAATGATTTCAAATAACAATCGATAATAAAGATCATTCAATTGTTATGAGAAAAGAATTCAGTGTAGATAAACCACTTCGTATAAAAAGTTAGACAAAACAGTTGTGAAAAACATATCGCATAATAAGCTACTCATACATTAAGCATAAAGAAATAGCTATCACCGTACAAAAGTGCCAAATGATAACTTAGGCATTCAGGCATTAATATATAAACAACTAAACATGAATATCACTTTAACACAAAAGGTAGAAATAGTTAAGAGATAGAAGTACCATTTATAACTAGTTCTACTCATGAGCTTCAAGCGATAATGATTTATCTCTTTTTAATTCAACATCTACTAAGAGTACAAAAGTGCAACATCAGTAGTAGATATTAAATGCAAATATCAATAAATCATGTTCCATTCATTCATCAAAACCTCCTCAGAGGGTGCAAAAGTGCATGTTCTGAGGACGAGTTTTTGACAAATTTCAGGGCCCTTCTATAAATACATGAGAAAGGTTTAAATACTACTAACTAAATCTAAAAATAAATTATTACAAAAAGTAGGATATGGTTTAAATGACTGTCCTTTTTCTAGGCAAAAATAAAGCAAAAACTATTTCTAAGATTAACTATAAAACTAACATCTAACTATTTCTGTATTTGCTCCTTATAATCGCAAGCATTCAGCATTTGCTTGAGAAGAGTCGGTTGGCCGACTTCAGCCTTTAACTATCCAGTGAAAACAGAATCAGCAAGAGCTAGTGCCACCTTTTCGATAGAATTGATGATGCATTTGAGAGTCATACACTGGCTGTGTGGTTTTACTAAATATGCCCAATAAGAATCCCAATTCAACTTAGTTAATCTTTTGATTGATTTTGCCTTTTCTTGAGCCTTCTGTCTCTAGCCTATTTGCAATTGTTGTATTTATATACAGACTATTTTGAAGATATTTCTGACAATTACCACTGGTTTTAGATTCAAATTTTACTTTTTTACCTGTAGTGTTTTTCCCTACAAATTTATGTGCTTACAGGAGACTGAGCAATTAGAGGCTTCCCTCTTCAAGAATTTTTGCGCAGTGATGCGCGATTAGCTCTAAGCACTAACCACGCATCGGAAACTGCCTTCGTTTCTTGATCTTGGCTTCCTTAGTGCGATTTTCGCCTCTTATGCGCACTTTCTTTCAATGGATATAAAGCTCAAATTTTGTGAAAATAATGATTCTGTGAGTTCTTGACCCTGAGTTTTGAATTGTCTTCTTTTTATGTCAGCATCGTCTAGTACCCGTTTGAACATGTCCGTGTAGGGGACAATTTTGGGCCTCGCCACTATCAGGTGTAGGAACGAACAAGCTAAATCTGCAACTGATGCCTCAGAAGACCTCTGTGAACCTGCAGTAGCTGTAAACTCCATTACCTTGTGTTATTCGAGAATAGTGTCCACTCGGATGCTACTATTCCCACTAAGATGGGTGGCTATCTTAGAAACAAACAATCAAAGTCTATTATTATTTCCTTTTATGGAAATAGACGAGAGGAGAACCAAGAAGACCAACCTGAATCTTGCGCTTGATTTCCTCTCCTTCTTGATAGAGCTTTGCCACTTCTTCTTTGTCTACCGGCTTCAAAAGAACCTGTGGAATCATAGAAACATACTTCTATCCAAGAAACAAGGATCTAAATTCATAAATAATATCGAATCAGATGTGTATTAACCATATACATGCATATATAAACAAGTACACAAGAGTATGGAAGAAAACAAGAATAGCTTTATTAAGATAAAAGTAGCAAGAGGATTACAACCATGTGCTCTGACCCAGCATCATCCTCCAGCTAAGAAGCTCTTCTTCACCTCAAGCAAAGCTTAGATCACCCAACACTATGAATGTACACCAGAAAACCAACAACACTTCTTTATAAGATACAAATTCCAGCCTCTGGATCTCTGTGATGAGGGATCCATATATAGATGATTACAGAGAGGTGAGTCATCTTCTGGGATCTTGATTAGTGTCCTCTCTCTGATAGTTCCTGCTTCCACTTGGAGAATGATGATCTCTTACTCATCCCTGGTCGAAATAGAGAGGCAAGTGTCAGAGGGGAAGCTTCTGGAAGATTCCATGATCTTCCATGAGCAAATCAGTATGCATTGCACCTTGTACATTGGGAAGGTGATATGCATCGCACCCTCTGCATTGAAGCTTTCAGTATGGTCCAGTTTTGACCATTTATGAGCAGTTTTCAGTGGAGAACTTCTGGGAGATGATGTAATCAGTTGACCTTGTTCCTTTAGGCAGTGAAGCAACACTTTTAGGGACTTAGGAGCTCTCAGTTTATGGACATTTCTAATTGGGGTTGAAGTGCCCAAAAATGTCTATAACAGTTGCCCCCTAAAGCATGAGGTGGTTAATCTTTCTGATGTCGGGTGAAATGCTTTACTATGAGGATCTAAAGTTTTTTTCCGAGCTGGGAGGTGACTTGTAATAAGATACAATACAATACATTATTTTGACAACATTTTTTCATGATCTAGCTGAGGCGGGCATTCCCATGCTCAGCTTTATAAATTCATTTTCATGTACATAGGACAAAGAATCGTCTGTTTGACAGACCGATGATATGGACACATCATCCTTTGATTTGGATGATCATTTGTTCGGCAATGATGTACACTTGATGTTTTTATATTCCTGAATATACCGCAGCCCGGATGGATGAAAATAGATTCAGGGTCTTCAAAACGCGTTCAATCTTCACTCGGAGTACAAGTCGATCCATGTGAAAAATGTTCTGGAGTCGAACATGGAAAGACATCGCCTGATTACCA
>APFE030587427.1:0-12880 GCA_000404065.3 Pinus taeda | reverse complement strand
AACTAGACTATCCCACAAATCTAGTAGAGAACACAAAAAACTAATGCACTTATCTTCATCTAAAATTTTGATATCAACAGACGATAACTGACTTACCACAGTATTAAACACATTCAGATGCTCTGTCACTGAGTCTCCATATTTCATCCTTAGGTTATACAACTTTTTCAATAGGAACAATTTATTCAACAACGACCTAGATTGGTACAAAGTCCCTAACTTTTTCCTCAAAGCCTTCGTCGTAGCTTCCCCTGATACATTCAACAAAACTGAATCTGAGACACACAATCGTATTGTGCTCTTTGCCTTATGATCCAACTTCTTCCATTCTTCATCGGTCACTCCCGTTGGTTTAGCACCCGGATCTACTGCAATCCACTGATCTTTATCCGCCAACAGATCCTCCATCTTGAGTTTCCACAACTCAAAACTCTGACCATTGAACTTATCAATCTCTATCTTTCCGCTACTCACCATCTTCTTTCACCACCAGAATCGATCTCGTAGATCTCCCACTAAACAGGGTCTACCACAGGCCCAAGCGAAATCCCTCAGCAACAAAGGTGTCCCCTTGAAGCCAAAACAACTCCGATACGAAATGTAGGTTTTAACCCCGTACAGAAATTAGTTGCATACAAATTCTAAATCACAGGAAAAATAAAAATGTGAGAGCATAGCACATAAAACACATATACACAGAGATTTCCCACGGGATCTCAAAACTGAGACTACCAGCTTGATTTTTCATTATATTCCTTTCAATGTTACAATACATATTTATACATGCCAAAGCATCCAATACCATGGACCGAAAACCATAGGTAGGTTCGCCCAACCTAATATAGGGTCCAAAAAAAATTTTCTCGTGCCGCTGCCCCGAACCCAGTAAAAGGGGGCTACCTGCCCCCCTCAAACCCCCCGGATAGGGGGGGCTGCCGCCCCCGGCTGTGCAATCGGCGCAATGAAGGGGGGGCTCCGCCCCCCTCTAATCCCCCAATTCACTATGTATGTTATTCGTGAAAGAATATAACACGACCCAATAGTTGACTCGTTAGTCTCCCCGAATGATGGAGTTTTGAGTGACTTTCTTCCACGATTGCGGATTACTTGATCAACTCAAAATTAAAATGGGAAAATGTTATTCTGAATTAAATGAATTTTATGATGCTTTGACACAACTTGCTTTTTCAATTTTTAAGAATCGAGAAAAAGCTAAAGGTGACTCTAGTTGCCTTCGATTTTTAATGAACTTAAAGTGACAAGTGCTAAGATGGACCTTTTCTTTTAGGGAGTCGAAAAGGAATGAAAGTGACTACTCTGTAAATCTAGACAGAGGTATTACCAAACCAATCGCAAAACTGCAATTTACATGTTGGTGATAAATTAAATAGAAATTACCAAGGACTTTACGTACGACAGTCAATCTTCCCGAATGTTGTGTTCAGTGCATTGCGATTGATAGGGCGGTAGACACGGCTTCCTAAGGATAAAGGATATCAGCCTATTGTGGTCTCCCTATATATACTCGGTGGTACAAGGAGCACA
This sequence comes from Pinus taeda, assembly GCA_000404065.3. NCBI lineage: Eukaryota > Viridiplantae > Streptophyta > Pinopsida > Pinales > Pinaceae > Pinus > Pinus taeda. Next base: position 11,335 of record APFE030587427.1, on the reverse strand, counting down.
AGTCCATACTGGCACTTTCCGTATCAAAGAGAAGGAATCACCCAACCTTCGATGAAAGCGATAGTTACCAGTTTCTATGACGCTGGAATACATCTCTAACGTAGACTTCTAGATGTTGTTAATTAGGTTCTGAAGTGTTTTTATGTTCATTGAGGTTTATTTTAGAGTTGATATTTCTTAGAAGTTTATCTTTCAAGGTTCACCACGTGATGTAGATGTAAAATTCCTAATATGCAATCTAAAATGATAAACAGTCATTTGTTTTCTTTTAGCAATGAAAATCCTACCTACTAAGGAAATAAAAGTATGATTCTTTCAACAGAGAGCAGAGAGCACACATTAAATGTACTTTTCCTAAATCATTTTCTGCATGCATTCTAAATGCAAATGCACATGGATGTATTTGTTTTTCTGCTTCCTTAATGTGTGAATACCAAAAAGGAAAACTAAGCATAGATCTGAACTATTTTCTTCAAAGCGACACTTTTAACCATTTCTTTTCAAAATGAAAGGAAGACTATGACAACACTTTTGACTTCGAATGGAAAACTATTTTTGACACTTCAAGTATTGATAATTCAAATCAAATACAATGGAAAAAGTACAATCGACTATCTAAAAGAGGAATACTTTTACGACACTCTTCTTCTTGACTCAAAACGACAGTTACAAAACTTTTGAATAAAAAGACGACAATTCGATTAAGCTACTTTTTGCAAAGAAGGACTGTAAATGATGAAAAATACATCAAAAAACATTAACAATTCCTTATCAATGGAGGCTGAATAATGTAAAGGAAGAAGGCGTCAACAATGATATATTGATCATAGGCAGCAAAACTACTTAATAGAGCTGAAAAACCAAATTCCAAAGAGGGAAACAGTCTCATTCAATCATCGCACCTCTCCTTAAGGGAAGCAGGGACACATCTCACCTACAGCACATAGGAGGTGTGATGCATCCAGACTACCAATGAGAGACAGTGTGATGGTTGAGAGAATGAAACTAATCTTTGTTTTCACTCACAATTTGCAGCTAAGTTCAGTGATTTAGGTCGAGCTTATGATGGACAATAAACACAAAGCATATGGGTATGATCTTATGAGGTTATTGAGCTACCACCACAACACTTAGAATGTTTGCAAGTTAGATGTTCAGTTCATAAACCAACCCAGAGATTGATTGAAGCAGCATTGATCTACTTTGCAGTTGCATAGCAAAAGTAGTTTGAAGGCTAGCTAACTTAACTTCAGGCTTCGTCTATAGTTTATAAAGCAAACAACAGTAACAAAAAAACAAACTATTTGTTCCCCAGTGGAGTCACCATTTTGTTTACGGGAAAACTAGTGTCTATTCAGATCTGCTAGTCCCACTAAGACAGGTAGCTATCTTAGAAACAAACAATTCAAAGTAACTTGTGTTTTCCTTTATGGAAGCTAGATAAGAGAGAATCAAAGAGAACCAACCTTAATATTCACTTGGCTCCTTGCTTGTTTCCTCTCTCCTTTGATAGAGCTTGCCACTCCTTTCTCACTTGTCCCACTTCAAAGAAGGATTGTAGAGGCAAAGCAACAAGAAACCATCAAAGCATGGAGATCTATGATACCATAAAAAATGTAGAATCAGAAGTACATTAACCATAAAATTGCATACACAAATACAAGATTCAGAAATACACAAGTATATGGAGGAAAACTCAAATAACTTTATTGATAGTAGAAGTATAACAGAGGGTTACAACCTAGCTATCTAATCTAGCATCATCCTCCTAGCATGAAAGCCCTCTTCAGCTCATGAAAAGCAAGATCACCCAATAATACAATGTCTCAAAGAGAAACCAATAGCACTTCCTTACAGATTACAAAATTCAAGCCTCTGGATCTCTAAGAGGAGGGATCCATATATAGATATTTGCATGCGGTGAGTCAGCTTTTGGGTTTTTGATTAGTTTCATTTCATTCATATTTCTTGGTTCCACTTGGAGATTTCATGATCTCTTACTCATCCTTGGGTGAATTTAGAGAGGCAAGTGTCATATGAGCAGTATCTAGAAGATTCTCTGGGTTTCCACTTAGCCAACTGCCTCTGCCATTTGTCTACTCTCCCCCATCACACCCTATAGAAGGCTTTTTCCGTATGCATCACACCCCCCATGTGTAATAGGTGAGATGCATTGCACCTTGACCAAGGAGCAGTCTGTATGGGTCATTTTCAACTAGTTTTTTGTCGTTTTTTAGGTGGAACTCCCGGGAAATGATGTAATCAGTTGACCTTGATCCTTTAGGGTATGAAACAAAAATTTTATGGGTTTAAGAGCCCTTGGCTTATTGACATATTTTATTTTGGTTGCAGTGCCCAAATATGTCTATAACAAATAGGGAATATTATCATCTTTCCTTGTGTGAAGCGTTTACTTTGAAACGTACATAGTATGTGCTGGATAAAAGTTGCACAGATATTTGATTTTAAAGCTATGAATCTTTGCAGAAGACAGGGTATGTGTGGGAGACCATAATGATTAACATTGTTAATCTCCATTATGTAGGATGATGCATAGCATATTGTTAAACTATTAATGCTAATATTTGAGATTTTTGCACAAAATGGATTTGCTGTGAAATGTAGCACTTATGCATTTTCATTATATTGAAAGCATATGTGTTTTATATTGATGATAAAAAGTATGGAAAACAGGGTATGTGTGGGGGACCAAGGGGTTTCCCGAGTGCTCTTACAATGTGCTATTGTTTTGAATGTTAGTGTTAAAAAATAATGTTTGTGGACGATGCAATATGTGCAATATTTCATTATGCAAATATTTCACTGTGTTGATATTTCATATTGAAAAAATTATTCAACAGGGATGATATTAAGACATGGTATTTTTAGGAGAACTGGGGTTGTATAAGGAAATGAATGTTAAACTATAAATTTTAATCTATTATCATTAATATGTTTCATTGTGTGGTGCTTTGACTACATGGAATATGGGGTACATTTGTTGATTTCCCACAAAAGATATCCACTTTATATATCATTGTGTTGAGATACTTTCATAAATTCCCAGATTGTATATCATATATCATATAAATTTTTATGGAGGTTGAGGTATGTTCAGGAGAATGATGAATATTATTATGTTCCGATGTGTAGAGATTTTACTATGTGGAGTATGAATTGAGGAAGTGCGTGTTATCACTTAGAGAAATCCCTGGCTGTAAGGGAAAGACCCTAAGGTAACCTCTAGCCAATCTTTCAAATTCAAAGCTAGCCCTTTCAATTTGAAGGGGATCCCGTCTATAACTTAGTCAAAAGGATTGGTTATGTACTTAGCATAATGACTAGATCTAATTTGGATCATACAATTTTTTTTGGAAAGAACAATAAAACCATTGTGTATGGAGTCTTTTTTACAAGAAACCACTTGTTACAGGCTATATGAACAAACTACATAGGCAAGGAAGAAACAGGTTTCTTAGACGATGCCTAATTCGACTATGATAGAAACATATAGAAATAAACATCACAAACAAAGCAATTCAGTGAATTTTATGAATGATATTCAAGTTGAAAACATATAATTAATTTTGAATTCTAAATCTGAGTTGATAAACATAATTAAAATTTAATAACTCAATTCCAAATTTAGAAGACGTATAAATAAGATTGTGAAAGAGAATAAATAACACGTACAAGAAAAGAAAACATGAAAACTATCACACAAAAATTTATGTAAATATGGACAAGTAACACTGATCATAGTAATTTATATTAATGTCAAAAGTCTACATAGTATACAAGGTTATGTAAGAAATTTTTGAACCCTTTTCAATTACAAAGTCTCTGTCTTTATAGATCACTTACAGACTATAACGAAGTTTCTAGTATCTACTTAATTACAACTTTTGGAAAATAAAAGTGTATATTTCATATGCATGTACATAACGCATTTCTTCAAGCCTATTTGTATCTGAAGATAACATCATGCTATAAAAAAGGCTATAAGACTAGGTCAAGAAATGATGACTAATCCTTTGCTTGATTTGCTGGAACTTGTGCCTTGTCATCCTTCCAAAAATATCTTCTTTTTCATAGCTCCTCCCTTTGGGCTTCCTGATCTGATAGCATTGACAGTCTCACTCTTATCCTTTTGAAGTTGAGATATAAAAAATATCACTAACGAGATGGATATCAATGCTTTCATAAAACCAAATGCCAAAAATGCACTGACAATGAAAATGTCAAATCTCTTCCACTTTTAATTGTAGAAAATGCTGATAGACGGGTTATCAGCTTTTGGATCAAATTTCACTTTAAGAGTGGGCAATCAAAACAGGGTGGTAAAAAATCAACTAGCTAAGAGTGGTACTTTCCTCCACCAGGATGTCAACATTATCTTACTCCTATGAACCTCAATAGTGACCGACTTCTTTGAGTCTTTGGTTTTCAATGGTGTCTTTGAGCTTGTGGCCTTCCCTTGATTTATGATTAGGTCCTTTTGAGGAGTTTTATCTACATCTATGGACTCCTTTGCTAACCCAAGTTTCTATTTTAACTTTAAATTTAGTTTCATGTTATTTCATGGCCTGGTGTGGGGTTTTTCTCCACCATTAGGAATATTTGCCAAGTTGAGTTCCTTCTCTACTGGTGTCTACCTTGTTTCAAGATCAATCATTTTTCCCTTGGCTTTCTCCGTTTGTTTACTAACCTATTTTTCTACAAGTATGGGGATGATGGGAAGAGGAGTACCCTTTATTTTTCCTAGCCTATCATTTCTTTTGGTGTATACCCTTGGTAATTCAAGAACCAAAGGTGGAATTGTTTCCATCCTTTTTTGGCTCCTTATCTATATCGATGATCTCCCTTGAGATGATGTCCCATGTTCAGGTTTTTGTGGTTTTATAACTTTATTTTTACTACTCTTATTCCTACCCTTTTTTGGTTTTGTAGGTTGAGGTTCAAACCCTTCCTAAGAAAAAAATTGTTCTGAGGTCCTTCCAACCTCTGTTAACCAACTTTCAATTAACAATTTTATCAGACCCTTAATATATATAAAGTGGAAGGATGCATTTGATCTTGATCTGGCTCTAGCATACATATGTTTTAGGATTTCCAACAGAAAATAGGGAGTATTGATTCTTAATTGACCTACTATATTAGCCAAAAATCAGAAATGATAAATATTGACACGATTGTAGCATCCTTTGAAGGTGAAGTATGAATGACTAATTTGCAGGAGAAAATGCCACTTGTCCTTTAACCAGGACCTCTAAACCTCTAAACACCAATTCATCTCCTTGAATTCATCATTAGAAAAACATCAATGCCAATGAAAATATGTCTCCTCAAACCTCTCTCTCCATTTGTAGGAAAACTTGTGACTTCAACAATTAGCTCCTATGTGACCTAAAATGTAATTCCTTGAACAGTCACCTGCTAACCATCGAAACTTTAGCAAATTCTCTAGAAACTTCATCATGGTAACCTACACAATGATTGAAAATTTTCTCCCAACCTTCTTCCTGAAAATGCTATTGAATTTTCAAATAAATATCGAGTAGGTCGAGTGCCTTAGGTTCACTCTTGGTCAATTTTTCTCTCCTTCCCATGTTTCTCACCACCAAGCAAACACATAGGAAATGGGGTTGGGATTCTATCCTTGGTTTCTAGGGATAATTTAGCAACCCATCCCCATTTAGCATACAAAATATAAAAACTAAATCATGGGTTATATGAATCTTACCATATGTCATGTAAATCACTTCATGATGCATCAAACAATACATAATTATAATGAACTGATGACTGATTTAAAAAAAATATTACCCGTAATCATGATATTTTAACTGACATTACCTCTTAGTGGTGGAATTTGAGAATGGATCACATGACCTCACCATCTGAATCATCAACACCTATTTGATAATGATTGTTCCTATATTGACGTGTGCTCTATTAGCACAATTTGGATATAAGGAAAAAAAAAATTAATTTATCCTTTTGGCACTAATATCCTAACTATCAGTGCATTTTAAAAAATTTCAAAAATACAATAACAATGACACTCTTGTTTGCAGTGTTTTAACCCTATTATTACAATTTTGTGCTAACACTCTTATTGTCAGTGCTTTAAAAATTAAAGACTAAAAATTTGATAATAGTTGGCGCCACATGGATGTTTTTTATCATGAATGGTAGCAAGAAGGCCATAGACTAGAAGCCTATTTATTACAGTGAGGTTGATTTAGAGCAATAATTTTGACTGACTCTTATTCAATGATAAAATCATTTTTCAAAACTATCAATTGCAAGCTCTTTTGGACTTGAAACAAAAAAATAACTAAGATAAAATAATTTTATTTTATGATAATCACTTATCAGAACCTTAGGTCCTTCTCCTCGAGCTTCAAGTGCTTCAAAATTATTATTCGCATTTGCATGTTGTCAAATAACATGTATATATACAATCACACAATGGAATGTGATTCCCTCAAGAAATATAGTGTTACAAAAACTGCTCGTTTACTAGACCTCTAAGCATTAGCTCTCATTTTAAATCATTTAGAATAAAATCATTCTTGCCATGATAAGATACAATTTGATAAGGGCCCTTCCAAATATGATCAAAATTTCCATGTTTACCTCTCTCCACAATGCATTCATCCCATTTCAAAACTAGGTCTAGGAATTTGAAATCTTCCTTTTTGTCAAACACCTTCTTGATCTTTTCTTGGAGATCTTGAGATTGTTCATATAGCTTTTCTCTATTTTCCTGCACTTCTATCAACTAATTGGTTCTTCTGTGATGATGATTTGGTTCCTTTCCTAGCTCTTGTAAGTACCTCATAACTGTTATTCCAATTTAAATTGTGAAATTTCATCAACACCATATACTAACTAAAAAGGAGTGGTACGAATTGATATCTTTGTAGTGACCCTATCTTCCCACAAGGAAAATTTGAGCTTTCTATGCCAAGTTTTCTTGTTATCCTCTAACTATTTCTTGATGATTCTAATAAGATCTTATTTGATGACTCAGCTAGTCCATTAAGACCTTGAGGGTAATAGGTTGTAGAGTGACTAATATTTATATGATATTCATCACATAATTTTATCAGTCTTTTGGAATTAAAACATTGAGCATTATCAGTTATGATTATTTTTGGACTACCAAATATGGAAATAATATTTTCTAAGAATTGTATGACAACAAGATCAGTATCTTTCCTTCTTGGGAGAGCCTCAATCCATTTGGTAAAACAGTTAGTCCCTGTCAAGATCAATTTATGTTGCACTGAGCATGTTGCATGAATCTCACCTATAATGTCAAGGCCCCATTGATGAAGTGGTGCTTCTGTAGAAATAGGCTTTAAGGGTAAACACATCAACTTGGTATTTCCATAAAATATTTTACATTTATGGCATGATGCAACATTCTTATGGACATCTGAAAATATTGTAGGACAATAAAACCCTGCTCTTAATATTTTTTCCGTAGTGGCTTTCCAATAATGGTGGCCACCACATGCTCCCTCATGGAATTCTTTCATCATTTTCTTGACTTCATTTTCAAGTAAATAATTGAGTAAAATTTCTTGTGGATCTTTCCAGAACGAATAGTCATCTATGACCCTATAATTAAGATATTTACACTTGAGGAACCGTGTCCAAGTTTTATTTGTTCCTTGTGGAACCTGTATATTTTGAAGTATAATAAAAAATATTCGTATACCATGAAGAATATTTAAAATGATCATCCACTGCTACAACGGGTTCATCCTATGTTGTGTATGATAACTCCATAGTAAGATTGATCCCAAAAGTCCTAAGATTTTCTTTAGTCATCAATATGGCTAAGCCTTATACCATTATTAGTTTGTTGGGCTTGATTTCTAGATCAAATTCCAACATTTTGGCAATCCACTTCCCCCACTACCATTGTTGTCAGCCTAGATTAAAATACTTTTTACCATAACATATGGTACATAAGAAATTATATGAGAATGAAGTACAAAAAATATGAAATCCTTGAGTTATTTTATCAATTCATATGCCTATTTATCCATTATATCATATTTCAATTCAACATTTCACAATTCTCTATTGAAAAAATAAATGTGTTTTTCATGGCCCTCTGCATTTTTCTAAAGCAAGACACCCGAGATGGTGTGTTCAGAGGCAAAAGAGAATATTACAAATTGTTTAGAAAAATCAGGACTACTAAGTAAAGAAGCCTGACCCAAATCTTCCATGATGCCATTACAAGATTCCTTTAGCCTAATGTTATGTGGACTTATCCCTCTTGTAGACAAGAGCAATATCCCTAGACTTCAAAGAACCCTAGTAACAAACAAATGTGAACACCAACCTTTCTCTAGACTCCGATTGACTGAAAGAAAATACAATGATAGAGGCCTCTTACTGATTAAATGAAATAATTCATGAATTCCCCTTCAAATATTCCGACCATTTTCTCCTTGATGCTTTAGATATCCTCTTGTCATTCCCCACAACTTCTCCATAATGTCGTTAAAGAGGTCTATATAAACACAGACAAACAAGAGATAAAAGCATCCAATATATAATGAAGGAGATAAATATACTAATTAACCAATTATATATCATAAAATGATCAATATGCAATCACAGTCTATGTAGGTGATCAAGGAATCCTACAAATTAGATCAACAAAGATGTAGTTGAGAAAGAACAAATACTTTTATGTTAATAAACTTGAGAAAAGCCTTACAACCATGTAGCCTTGATGTTGCAAGTCCCTCCCACAATCTCCAACCCTTCCCTTGCATGAATATCCTTCGAACCTTATTCTAATGGCATAGACCTAATTCATACAATCCTCCAACAATCCTTAGATGTGTGATAGCTTTATAGTCCAAGAATGGGATGTTTTGGATCCATTGTCCAAGGGATGAGATCCACTAATAGTGGGATAGGGGTTCCATAATGGATGGGGAGTTGCTCCATTATGGGAGGAATCAGGGCTAAATAGGCTCTCATTTAAAGCTTGTTGGTTGGGATAAATGCTACCAACAATGTTTCTAGAGTCTAATAAAAAATTGCATTCCTAAAGTCACATTTGTAGCTCATAGTGTAACATAATGTGTACTTTTGCACAAATTTTAATGGTATTCTCTATGTATGCACATAAATTAACTAGGGACTGTGCAGGTAGCTGAAAACAAGGTTTTTGTACCATGGGATCCAAGAATTACACCTTCTTTGGGATGATTTAGATTCTAACTTTGCAGGGGAATGTTGTTGGAACACATTGGTGGACAACAAAAGATCCAAACCGATGGTCATTTACCTAATGTAAAAAAAACGATGTGTAACATATTCCCCCCTAAAGTGCAAAGTTAAAAGAGATATATGATGACTAAAGTCCTTTACCATGCCAAGGTTTGGGTTAGAGACTATAGTTGGAGAACTAGGACAATCAATCAAATGTTACAATGAAATATATAATATGAACACTAGGGTAGGAATTAATGTATCAAACAACAATATGGAAATATATTTGAAGATCCATGTATGTAGACGACATAGTATGGACGTAACCATCAATGGATCTATTTTTACAATTATGAATATTTAATAACTTCATGTAGCCTGGATGGATGAAACTAGGTCTAGTGTCTTGATCTCCATCTCTGGATCCGTAGTGCCAATCTAACTATGTGAGTGAATGTATCGAAGTCAAACATGGTAGAAACCACTTGATTACCATTCAATGATGTGAATCCTTAACAAGCACGAGAGAAACCACTAAAAAATAACAATGGTTGTCAAGGTACTTCTACTACAATATATGAAGTGTGAATCAATGTGCTAACATCGAACACTCATACAATCATCTGATCGAAGGTTAATGATGACAACCTATTGTCAAAGGTGAGAAACTCGCCATTAAGGCATGCAAGCTCTAATGTACTAAATGTTTCTATATAAACTTCCTAGATATTGAGCAAAAGTCGATAGGAAGCAACATGTCATAGGAGGGCCTACGACACAAAATTTATGCTAAGTTTTGAAGAACAATAGTTTAGAGTAATTTAAGACTAATTTGGGGATGGTCAATGCAACTGAGGGCTATGACTAGCAAAGTAATTTGAAAAAGGCTGAAGTTATCTTGAACATATTAGAGACACGACATGATGACTTCGTAGGATTTGACTCAAAAAATAAAACCCAAATGAACTAAATAATTTCAAAGAGATATGGTCAACTGAGAAGAAAATGGATTTCCCAACTTGAACACAAAAGTGATAGAGTGTCATGTTCAAGAGTGACATACTGCCTATCATAAAACAAAAGAATCGTTCTTTCCCACTTTTTCCCCACCATTACTGAAAAGTACCTCTTTATTTTTTACAAGCTTGAGCAGGATAATATATGCTTGTCTTGTAAGCTCATCCTTCATATGAGTCCTTTGAATTGTTTTTAATAAACCCTAGGAATGAGTGGTTTAGTCTCATCATGCTTGACGAGTCCTGCACTATTTAGATTTTACAAGTCCAATGAAGGGGTAACTGGATGTCATTTTCATGCTTAAATATTTTGAAAAGACACAAAAGAACACTTGCTCATTTCTTTTAATGTAAAAGTTTAACAAGCCTAGAGAAAGTAAAGCTCAGTGTTTTTCAGTCTTAGGGATTGAGGGGAAAGATATAAGTAAACTCCACAGTGTCCTTTTTTGTAAGTTGAGTCCCTCAAGCCCAAAAAGGGTAAAATAATAAAGCAAACTCTATTGAACCTTATTAGTCAATGTATACCCTTTTCGTCAATAGTCTGGTTCAGTCTGTAAAAGGGGTAAAGTTATACTTAATAGATAGTTGTTCATTTACTTTTACGAGTTTGAACAATCAACAATCTTTTCATTCTTAAGTTGTCTAAGAAGGGTGTAAAGAGAACTCCAATGTTTCGATTTTTCATATGTTTTAGCGAGTTCAAAAAAGCGTTAAAAATATAGTCAATACCAAAATTATTTGTTTTCCATTAAAGATATGTGACTCGCACACTTAAACTCAAAATGATTATCTATGCTAAAAATTAAGTGAAAAATAGCATAAAATTGGATTTTAAAGGTTAACAGGAAAAAATAATATTTGAATAGCCCTAAAGAATTATTAAAAACCAAAAAAGTAAAAGAAAAATTTACCATTTGTGTTTTTAATATTTTGAGAGTGATAGAGGTTGTTTTCACCAAAAACTTCAGAAGCTGATTCTGGGCAAACCATTATGAAAAATCGTGAGTCGTCTCTTCTAGGTAGGTTCTCTCTCCAAGATATTCTTTTTCAAGTATTTTATTTAGCAT
>APFE030587418.1:0-31227 GCA_000404065.3 Pinus taeda | reverse complement strand
TATATTATACATACGAAATGATTTTAGAATAATATGAAAATGAAGGTTTTAATTCTTTAGTGTGATATGAGATTATCAAATAATGTAAATCATGTATTTATGTTTTCAAAGTTTTAATATGTAAGTGGGTAGGTGTTATAAAAAAATTAGGTTTGGTTTTAATATAATATAATATAATATGATTTAACATTAATATTCATCTTCAATCATGATCAAACCACGTTCAACCATTGCCAAACTATGTCTGAATATGTTTGGAAATCAACACTCTTCAACTTTGGTAAAATATAATTGCATACTATTATTGATTAATATTAATAGTTCAACATAGTCAACCAAATTAGATAAATGTAGTCAAAACTTGATAGGCAATGTTTAAATACTTGACCATGATCAAACTTGGTCGACCCTATGTTAATCATAATTAGCAATATTGAGCTTGATGACATAGTTAAACATAGTTGACCCTTCAAAGGTGATCATAAACAACCATAGTCAACCATGTTCAATTTGAGTCAAAAAATCATTAACCATAGTAAAAAAATAGTTCGAGATGTTTAACAATAATCATATATTTTTAGCGATACCTTAACTATGGTGATCATTATGGTTTACTATGATTGACCATAGTTATCTAAGGTTACCATGGTCAACCATAGTTTACTATATTTAGCATGGTTGATGATCGAGGTGGATATTAGTGGCCACTTTCCTATTCCACTTGGATGCCAATACTTTCTATTTTAGTTTTTTGGTTTCCTTAATTGTAGCACAATTTACAGTTTTTGGTAGATTTTCGGGTCCTAAACTTCTGGAGCCGTTTCGGGGCCCTAAACAACATTTTTAGGGAAAACACAAAGGCCAAGTCGCTCCTAAATAGGCTTACCGATTCATTTTTGGTCTCATCTTAAAGATCTTCGAAATGAGGTATGATGATGGCCAAACGAAGATCAGATGCCAAAGTTACGACCCCTGAAATTTGATGTACAAATTTACCCCAATCAACCCCATTGTTTTGGTGCTTCTTCTCTTGGGGTTAGCTTTTTGGATGTTTAGGGTTCTCCATTGTTTCTCAATAATAAATAGGTCTTCAAGCCTCATTGTAACATAGTTTAGAGGCATGTATCCCCCACATCTCTTCTTAGAGATATCCTACCATTGCCCGAGCTAGTTTATTTCCATTTTGTATGCAAGCATATTTGAATTCTTTGATATTAATGACAAGAAGTTTTATTTCTACCTCAACCCTATGTTTATGTTTATATTTTTATTCTGTTGTGTTCCCGCATAAGTATGGATCATCGTAACATGCACTAGGAGTAAAGGCACTCCTCCCTAGGACAACTACAAGAAGATGTCATAGTCTAAGATGTTTCCTAGTTGTATTGAGGGATTCTTGCTTCGACAGTGCAATACTTGGATTTTGTTTTGAATTAGGACATGTTGAGGAGAATTAAAGCTTGGATCCTCTTTTAGAGAGCACAAAACCATGTCACGAGGAGCGCTTGAATTGTGGATCCTTATCTTAAATACCATGCCACATTGGAGGTCGCTTTCAATCACCACATGACACTTGTACATCTTCAGTAAACTACTGTGATGTGGATATACCCTAATAACTTATATTAGGATTTTTTCCACTTGATCCATTTTATATTATTTTCCTAATTGACCTATCTTATAAAGGGGGAGAGCATCGTCATTCTCATAACTTAGTCACTAGATCATCCATATCTTCTTGATGTAATCATATTGTAGCCCTTTTTCTGTAATGCAAGGGTCAAAGCTTTGGTGAATTATTGGGAACTAGGGTTTGTGTGAGATAAAATTAAGAGAAGTATCTCAACACAAGCATTAACATTTTGCATGATGTAAGGCTTGTGAGATGAAACCTTAGAAAATAGCTAGAGCACTTAATGCTAACGGAGCTTGTTCATACAAGTTTAAACAAATCTTGTTGATGACATTTTTTATCAGAGAAAAGATTCCAACTATGATATTTTTGGTTTGATTATAGCTTGTAGTGGAACCTTTGATGCATACAGGAGAGCTTGGTGAGACAGCTTGATAGCCTACAATATTGTTGGCAAAAAATTGTAGATTCTTAGGAAACCAGCTCACAAAAGATAGAGAAATAGACCAATGCCTTAGAATTCATCCTCTTCGAAGGGACAACCTCCTTTACATTACACAAATGAACAATTCTTGGATGATACAAATGACTAAACCTCTCTTGTATATATAGGAGTCTAAGGGGTCATAGTGTAATCAAGTCGACATAACAGTAATAACATAAGGGCAGAAAAATAACAATAGTGGGTTTCTATGGGGCATACTAATAACAATATGGGGATAATAGGGGCACAATAATAACAATAAGGGATACAATGATAATAGTAATGGTGGAATCACTAATACTATAGGGGCCTAACATGCCCCTCTCCTTCTGAAAAGCGTTGTCCTCAATGCTTGAGTAGTTTTGGATGCTTCTGTATAAAATTATCATCCTTCCATGTCGAATCTTCACTCGATAAGTTCTTCCACTTGATGAGATACTCCAAAATTTATTGATTTGATGATGATATAAGAAGAATATTATTTGCAAGGGTTTTCCCCATAGTGGAATTTTCCGTGGACTCAGACCAATCCGGGTGTCTCTATATCTCTGCATGTCTTTCTTCCATTGTTCGTTTATGTTCCATTGCATTGATGATGATGATGATGTTATTTCTATATAATTTCATATGGTAATGGATAATGGTGTAGATATGAATAATGTAATGATCGATATATGGTGAACTTAATGTATTAATGATGAAATGAAATTGTTAAAGAAAAGAACAATGTAGGCTTGTAAAATATTAACAACATCAATATTTTCTTTTTTCTTTTTTATGTGTTTATAATAATTTAATTGATTATTTATTTTGTACTTTATGATAATTTTTTATTCAACAAATAATTAATCCTATTAAATTTCTTCGAGATGCAATGCAATTTGGATTGAGGAAAAGGTATTTTAATGAATCACTTGTGGCAAAAAAGGAAAAGGAACCTCAACCATTGTTAGATGGAATAATTTGCAAGGGATAATTTTGGAAATTTGTAGACATCAAAAGTCTAATAGGAGAGGAAAATGGCCAAACTGAAGCAAGAAAGTCAATGGAAGAAGACAATAATGAATTTCTAGAAGATGGTGAACATGGATTATATTATATTGTTGATTAAATGTATGTTATTCTTGAAAATTGAGGTCAATTTTCATAACTGTTTGTTAGTTATACTTGTAATGTTCTGACTTTGATATTTTGTGATAAGAATAAGTGTTTAATTTCTTTTTTATATGTTTAATATTTATTTAGCTAATTTCCACTGTAATTTTTATGTGAATCATTATTTTTTGAAAAAACAAACTTTGAAAATTATTAGGTTTTTCCATAAATTCTTAAAAATGCTACTTTTTAAGTCCTTTTTTTCAAAAGTTCCCATAAATTCCATTTATTTGACATGCGAGTTTTAGCAAACAAAAGTTCCAAAATGTGTTTTTTTATTATATCTATATTCAAATTGTGTATTTTTTTTCAAATGTTTAAGATTATTTCTTTTTTATTTATAATTATTTGATGTTAATGACACACAAATATGAAAATCCAAGATTTAAAATATCGACTTTTTTTAACTTTGCAAAAGAAAAAAAATAAAATTTCTTTACAAAAAAATTGAAAAGAAAAATAAAAACAATAAACCTGAAAAATACTTAAAAAATTAACATCTCAAGGAAGAACAAGAAGAAGACTTAAAAAATTGTTTCATAACCAACATTTGAAAAAATAATTATCCATGCTAAAAATATAACAAAAATTAAAGTGTCAAAAATAAACCCCTCCAAAAAAATGGGGTCATCAATACTTTTCAAAGTTTGCTTGAAAATCACTAATATTTAAAAGAAGAATGTCCATAGTTAATATATAATAAAGTATAAAGTGAAAAAATTATGTTAAACAATTTCTTGTTGTTGTATCAACACTTTTAAAATTAGATGATTTTTGCAACCTCTAAAAAAAAGGTAACTTCATACAGTTGTCGTTAAGTTCATAACTTTTTTTATTAAAATGGTGTGAGAATAATTAGTCAAACTTTGGAATGAAAATTTTATGGAATGTGCAATGCCTCAATTACCATTGAAAGTGAATTCTTCTCACATATAAAATTAGTATGGATATCCCTACAATGGCCATGTCAGAAGAAAAAAAGTGTTCAGGTAAAAAGATACAATCAATAGCCTTTTACTATTGAAATGCTTGTAAAACTATAGTATTGTATTCAATAGGACAAGCTACACAGTCAATGATTCTATGTAATTCAAATGAGGTAGAGATTATAGATGAGATGGTAGCTCCTATAATAATATTAGGGAAATTTCTCTATGTAGGATCCATTGAAAAGGGATGTAATACGACTATCTACACTTGAAATATGGTAGCGACAAATGGGATATTTCTACATAGTTTAGGCAATATCAAAGCATTGTGGTAAGATGAACTATTTATAGTAGGAAGTGACATTAATATGGTTGAATAATTGAATGAAGAAAATGGAGGCATTTGGTGTATAGAATTGGATTCTCATTAGTTCATGAATCTAATTAGATATTTTGGCGTTGCATAAACGAAGATTTCTAATGGAGTCCACACCTACAACAATAGGTAAGGACGTAAGCATAAAATAACTTCTCATTTTGATATGATTCTAATACCATAACTCCTTCTAGAGAAGGATTTTTTTTTTCGGAGGCTTTGTTCCTCCCTCTTACATGTTTTGATTGTTAACTACTATTTCTTAATGAGGATCTCAATGTCAAACCTGGAAATAGGCCTTTGAGGTTTGAAAGTCTATGAATTAGGGATCCATCCTTCCTCGGTAAATAAAAATCTTGGTGGGAAGTAACAAAAGTATAATGAGTATCATGCATGGATAAATTTCAATAGAAACTCAAGAGACTAGAAACTTCAAGAGCTCGGAAATATCTTTAAACCCAAATAAATTGAATAAATACAACAAAAAATAAGAATAGAAGGTGTAAGAAAGGAGCACGATGTACAAAAGGGATATAACCTCACTTAGATAGAAGAATTTATGAAATAAGAGGAAATCCTATGGAAGTCAAAGTTTAGAATTAACTTGCTAAAGAAAAGGGAAAAACTAGAAAATCATTCCCGAAAACCTTGATGAAGCATAGGAACCACAAGAAATATTCTCTCTCAATGATGAAATAAGGAGAAAATATCACAAATCACAAGGATCTATACGACAAACTGATGTGCTTATAGAAGTTAGTTTTGAAAGAACTAACTCTAATAGATTGCAAGCAATCCAAGATATCACAGAAAATATCTCCTCTTTAGTGAAATAGTACCACAATACGAGACTAATGATGGAGATACCTTTTATTCCTCAAAAAGAGGCCACTAAACCTAATGAATTTACTACTCATTTATTTTAGGCTTGTTGGTATTTTTTAGGAAATGAAATCTATCCTCTAGTGAAGGAATTTAAAAGTACTAGACCTCTATTCCCTATGTTGAACACAATTCTTCTTACATCATCTCCCAAATTTGATAGGGCTCGTGATCTAGATGGGTTTAGGTTGATTTCATTATGTAACATAAGCTATAAAGTCATCTCTAAGGTAATTACAAATTAGTTAAAGCCCCCATTTCTAGAAATCATCTTGACAAAGAAAACTAGATATGTCATAGATCAAACAAATTTGTAATGGAATTATTGTAACTCTAAAATGTTTTTAATCTTTAAACAAAAATAGGAAATCTAGCATGCTCATTAAGGTGGATATCTCAAAATATTTCCACAATATAATATGGCCATACCTGTAACACGTACTCAAATTTTTTGGCTTCTCCAATGAATCACGACTACCTGAGTCAACTCCTTGGTCACCATTTGATTATTTTATATTATTCTCAATAGAACTCACTACTCCACTTTCAATTATTTTATGGGAATAAGGAAATCATATCCCATTTCTCCATTCCTTTTTGTCCTAATACTCGAGGGTCTTGGGAGAACCTTTAAGGTATCTAATTCACAAAGAAATATGGAATTCATGTGTTTATATGGAGGAGGCCTTATATCTCTAACAAACAATTTTTTGATGACACAATTTTGATTGGAGTCCCAACATATAGGGAAGAAATAAACTTAATGTTGTCATTAGAAGATTGGATGGAATATTTAGGTGTGTATATTGATTTAGATAAGTCCCAATTGTATTTTATTTTAAACTAAGTTGGTGATACACGGGAATCTAACAAGAATTTTGTGATTTCATTCAAGTGAGCTAAATATATACATGTTTGAGAATATTAGTTACCTAATTTATAATTACTATAATTTATTTCTTTAAAATGATATTCATAGAATTATATATATATATAGGCATCATAGAATTTTTTAAATTGTAAATACATTTAGGAATTAGAAAGTGGGTTGGGTTTGTACTTGTGTAACTTAGTGTAAATTTTGATTTGCATGAAAGGGAGAGATAGAGAGGGAGAGAGGTAGGGATGGATGGAAGTTGCGTGGAGAAGAGAGTGATGTAGAGGGAGAGGAAATAAGAGAGAGAGTGGAGGGGATGGGTAGAGAGAGAAAGAGAGAGAGAGAGAGAGAGGGGTATATAGAGAGAGATAAAGTGTAAGTGAGGGACAAAGGAGACAAGAGATAAACGAGAAAGAAATATGGGGAGAAAGAGAAGTTCAACAAGTATGTGAGATAGTGTGGTGAGAGAGAAAAGGAGAATGATTGAGTAATTGAGAGGGAGAGACGGAGGTGTGAGAGTGATGAAGGGAGAAATAGGGATAGAGTGAGTGAGGGAAATATTGAGAGAATTCAAGTGTGAGGAGAAAATAGAGAAAACTAGAAATTTAGAGAGACCGGGGGGGTAATGGGTAGAGAGAGAGTGGGCTAGAGAGTATGGGATGGAAAGATGAAGAGGGAGAGGGATAGAGAAGAGAGGGAGAGGGAGAGAGGCCTAGAGAGAGGATAGTGGAGAAATAATGGGTGAGTGGTGGTGGGATATCTAGAGAGAGGGATGGAGAGGGAGCTAAAGATAGGAGAGTGATAGATGGTTGTGGTGAATACTGGAGGGGACATAATAGGGAAAGAAGCGTGAGGGATCACAAGAGCATTTTTTGGGAATTTTTCATAAAGAAGGAGCTATTGTGAGATGCTTGGGGAAGGGAGAGAAAGAGAGATAGAATGATTGGGGGAGAGGGAGAGAGAGAGTTTGGGAATGAGATATAGAGAGTAAGTGATTGAGATACATAGGGGATGATACAGAGTGATAGAGTGAGATGAGAGAGGTATGTTAGAAGTGAAAGATAGGATCAAATAGGGGAAGGGAGAGAGATATTTTGGGACTAATAGATAGAGAGGGAGTGAGATGAGAAGGGAGAGAGATAGACACAAAGGGAATTTTGGACTAAGAGATGGATAGTGAGTGAGATTATAGGTGGAAGAGAGAGAGGGAGAGAGGTAGGGCATGACAGAGATGGAATGATTTTGGTGAGGAGGTTGTGGGGCAGTGAGAGAGCGAGAGCCATAGGGCATGTAGGAGAAAATGAAGGAGGTTTTGATTGGGAACAAAGAGAGAGGGAGGGAGGGGCAAGAGGGAGAGGAAATAATGTAACTAACCTAAAATATAGTGAAATCCCTTGGAACAATAAATAAAATAGAGATAAATCATTACGAGGATGTTGAAAGAGAGAGAAGTTTCAGAGGGGAATAATGTGAGAGGGGCGGAGGGGGAAATATGGAGACATAATCCTATAAATCACCTAAAATATAGTAAAAAACTTGAGAAAACAAGTAAAATAGAGATAAAGCATAACGAGTGTGTTAATAGGGAAAGAGAAATTGAGAGATATAGATGCTAATAAAACTAAGTGGGATATATATATGGAGGGAGGGTGGGTTATGGAGGGAGAAGCAAGGCCAAGAAGGAAGAGAGAGAGGGACAAGGAGAGAGTGGAGGGAATGGTGCATTTTTTGATCTACAAGTTACCATGGATGTTCAGCTTGGTATTTATTTGCAACATATTTGATAAGAAAATAGATCCAAATCTATGTTCTCGGGATTAATTTCTTTAGGTTCTAGATTTATTATTTTAGCATAATGAGTAAAATCACAAAAAAATCAGATTTTCATATTATCCTAAGATGTTCTTTATTATTATGATTTTATTCTTATTTCATAATTGTTTTAAAATAATATATATCTATATATATATATATATGATATATATAATTTAGTAAAAATTATACGTAAATGAATCATCATATATAATATAGTAAAGTTTTAGTGTATTTTTAATAATACATAAAAATGTAATTTACAAATTAAATTGAGGTAAAAAGAGTTTCCAATAAATCTAAAAAATTATCTTGCTATTTTTAAATGAACATAATTAAAATTATATGCAAACATAAAATTTTAATCTAAATATCTATATCTTTATTTTATCCTAACAAGTATTATTTTGAAAGAAATAATTTTTTTTTAATAATTCAATATACTTAAAAAATTAATATAATATATAATAAATATAATAATAAAAAAAAATTATGTTCTAGGGGACAATATCTTTAGCAATATTAAATATAATAACATATTTGTTGGCTCAAAATTCATTAACTTTGAATAAATTATTAAACATGCTAGAGTTTGGTTTATTATATTCTGAAAATTTTTTAAAATACTAAATTGGTTTTTGTTTAAAGATATTAGTAAAGGTAAGAATCCTAATAATGGTAGGAGTGATAAACACTTTTTTTATTCAAAATAAATATGTTTATTTTATTTTATTTTATTTAGATTAAAAATTTGATGTTAATAAATTTTATTATATATATAATATAAAAGATATGATCTAATAAGATTTTTTCTAAATAAGAAATATTATAATTATGATATTATATTTTAATATTTTTGGTTAAATATAATTATCTTCTTAATGTTTTATATATTATTTGAGTTTTAGTGGACGCTAGCCATCATTGCTATGAGAAAGAAAAAGAAGCACGAGAGAACTAAATAATAACACCATATATAGCCCTCCAGAACATTAATAGGGTGTCTAGAGTGGGGATAAACAAGGGTAATAAGTCTATTGATTGGTGACAAAATTTCATTGTTGGTTTTTTATGGAGCTATCGAGGAGTCATTGTGTGGTTCTAGGGCATATATCTCCTTGGCTTAGAGGCACTCTTACGATTTTTGCTAGAATTGCGGTTAAGGTACCAATACTAGAGTGGAGATCTTGGCCTTATTGGGCCTTATTTACTATGTACACAACTTATCCCTCACGTCCATGTCTGTCTTTGGGACTCAAAAGTACCTATAGAATGGGAAAATCAAAGATTGAGTTTCAAATCTCGCTTTCTCTCAAATTGGTTAAGAAGAATTCAGTGCTTGATTGGACTCTTCGATAATCTATCCTTCTCTCACATCCGCCAAGAGAAGAAAATTTTGCATATAAACTTTCTAAGAAGGGATTACATCAACTATAGGGAGTCATGAAATCCCAATTTTCCAAAGTGGTAGTTTCATGGATAAAAGGATTATCCATGTTATTTGATCCCCACATTGGTTTGGTTTTGGTTTTGGTATGTCTCAACTACACCATATTTTGATTTCCATTATTTTGTCTCAACTAATTACAAATATGGTGATCATGGAATATGTTTACAATGTAGTCTAGGTAGGGCATAAGGAATTTTTAGATGATTTTGGATGTTGGATATGTGGCCAATATTATGGCCCTTTATGTTGGTCTCCTAGGTTAGATATTTCTCTATATACTCACTATATGGGATGCCGTAGATGGTTGATGATAGAACTTTCAGTTTTTTATTGGCGTATGTAAACTAGTTTTATTAATATAAATTTATTATTTTTTCTTGCCTGAAAAAAAATGTATAATTATGTTCACAATAAGGCTCAAAAACATTCCAAATATATTCATTTGTTATGAATTTATCATGTCCCATGTAGAAATAATAATAAGACTCAAAAAAATTCCAAATATATTTATTTGTTATGAATTTAGCATGTCTTAGGTAGAAATAATAATAAGACTAAAAAACATTCCGAATATATTTATTTGTTATACATTTAACATGTCCCATGTAAAAATAATCATACTTCTCTTAATTATTTAAAATATCTTAATTGTCATAAAATATATTAAATAAAAAATATGTTAAAATAAATTAAATAAATAAATATACCAAAATCAATTGTAAAATTATCTATTAAATAAAATTAAAGTTAAATTTTATTTATACACTTAAATATGATGCTAATTAGAGTGGGAACTTAAAAATGTCTTATTATATAATTTAAATTTAAATAAAGTTAAAATTTTAAATAAATTTAAATATTCATTCAAAATTATATAATGAGTTTAAATTTAAATAGGAAATATCATTTAACAACTTCAACCTGTTGCTCTTGCTCGACAGAGTTTTCAAAATCATAGTTATATTGTAATTAAACTGACATTGGAAAATGATTATAAAAATAACACACTTGATTACAAGAAAGACATCAAGGGTTCGGACAAATAACCGATTTTAAAATCATAATTAAATTGTAATTAAAGCGACATTAAAGATTTATAAGAATAACACATTTGAATACTTCATTTCAAGAATGACATCAAGGGTTCTGACAGATAACTGACAGATAACCGTTGGAAGATGAAAAACTTTTATCTCAGCAGATTATAACTCTCTCAATCCACGAAGCTCCAATGTTCTAGCTGAAATAGTATAGGTGAAGTTTGAAAATCGCAACGTGTCATTTTCCCGCGTTTCGAATTATGAATATAATAATGACAACCTTTGATTACAAGAACTGCATGCAAGGATTCTGACAGATAAATGTAACTGCATGCAAGGGTTCTGACAGATAACTGTTGGAGGATAATCGAGTTGTAATTATAAATATCACTCAATCAAACGGCGCTCGTATGGGTATAGAACAGATGACATATAAATGGAGCTTGAATATCACAACGTGCCATATTTATAACTAATTGAATGGAAGAGGCTTTCGCCCATTTTTAATTATGATTATGAGAATGACACCTTGATTACAAGAAGGGCGTGCAAGAGTTCTGACAGAGAGCCGTTGGACGATAAAGAACTTTATCCCCAATGATTATAACCATCTGGCCATCCCAAGATGCTCCCGATTTCTAGTCAAAATGGTATGCGTACTGGTTTACTTCATCCCTTCTTCAGCGTTCTGAATTATGAGAAGGGCACCGCACGGAACAGGCTAGATCGGGCAAAGCTCTACTCGGTGATGGACTACTTCGGCCCCATGTTGTCTCTGGTAATTTACTTTTCTACTTTCTTTTTTCTAATCTATTTGCGTAATTGGTTATTTATATTTGCCTAATTGGTTTATAGGAAAATTGACTTCTATAGGCTTGAATGTGAAAAATTACAACTTCTATTCAATTAGAGGGAAAACTGGAGTACTTTGTCATCTTGATTCTTCTGGTTAGTTCTTTCTTTCACGGACACTGTAAAGTAGAGTTGTGTTGTGGAGAGTTGTACTGTGTATGTCAATTGTTTCCATGTATTGTTCTTCCTTTTGTGTATGTGTGTTGTTTCAGTGTGTTATCCGTCCTGGTGTTGGAGACTGTAATATCTCTGACACACACAGGGGAGAAGAGAGGGGGCAAGGGGACACGCTTGATTTGTAGAGGAAGATATGAGATGCTATTGGCAGCTCCTTGGCCATTTTCTTGTCCTCTTGACAACGCCAGCAAGTTAGTTTTGGTCCAACGAAAAACTTCTGTGACAAGCAGGTCCTGCATTTGTCAGCTATTCAATATCAACACCTTCAATCCCGTTCGACTTGCACAGGTACACCTAGACTCTTGTGTAAATGGTTATTTTTTATCTATGGCTGCAAATGTTGTTGTGTTAATATTTACGCACATTCCTGTCTGCAGTTGGCCATGTTAGGTTAAGTGCTTCAAAATTTAGCTGTTTTTTCCTTAAAACCTGAGGTTTACACTCCCAATATTTCTCTTTGTTTCAAGTCAATTCTAAATTTTTTATCAAGCGTCTTAGGAAAAGCGAAGTTCATGATCAGAAGTGAAATAGTTTACATTTTGCTTTCCTCTAATAAAATTCACACGTTTTTGTTTTAAAGTCCATGTCTCTAAAAGTTAAAATCATGTAGATTTTCCTTCCTTTTATTTTAAATTCCCGAAAAAGAAAAGTATCCTTAAATCATGTTCAGAAGACCTGAGAGTGCAGATTCCCCTCCAATAATTAATCGTAATTTTTTAATATCGATAATCAATTGTAATTTTTGAATATTGATGAGATATTAATCTTTTAAAACCTGCGTTTGCTCTGAAATGGGTTCATTGACGATTTCTATTGAATTTGATAGCGTTGTTGTGGTAAATATGATCTTGATTTAAAGAATGCACAATCTCAACGGCTCTCGTGAACAATATGATCCCTGATTTAAGGCGATCTATTGCATCACAGGGTTTTAATTATGGATATGGTCATCTTTTATCGTACTCTTTAAATTGATAAACGGTATTCGTACAATAGAAAACTAGCTGCATTGTATTCCTTGATTCCTTACGAAGCTTGTTAAGGTGGTCTGAAAAATTATATTCGTTTTGAGGGATTGATTGTCTTTTGTCCCTCGTTGGCATCTTATCACGATTGCCATGAATCTTTAATGGAGCTATAATACCCATTTTAATTTGAATTCTTGAAAATGATCAAACACCCTTTTCAAAATAGCAATCTAAACTCGTATATTATCTGGCTAAACCTACTCTATCTTGTCTTCCACTTATCTACCCTGTATAGCCTTGAAAGGCAGCTCACTTCTCTGCATATATAGCTTTGCCTGCACCTCTCATGCTGCCGTGAATCTCACGAGATTTTGTATTGTTTGAATTTTTCTATTATTTGAAATTGACTGCAACCTTTTGAATCACCAGCCATCTCATCCTATGCACTATGAATGAAAATCTATCTAATCAAATTTCTTCTTACTGCAATGAAAATCGGAAACCCCAAAAATTTGATATCCAATAAACATCTTACATCATATTTGTCTTGTCGTTCAATAAATCTTAAGCCAGTGAAAAAATAAAAATTCAAACAAGCTAACACATTAAACTTGACATGGATTGAACACAGGTATTTAGAAAAGGCGGAGCTACAATAAATCCAAATTTTCCTATAAATATATATACCTATTTAACTATTTTTGGGTATATATATATATAAGCATTAAGCAATTGGTTTATTAGTATTAATTCTAATTCTAGTTTCACAGGCTAATTATCAACAAATATAGTGGAATTGTTCATTGGTTTTAGGGGTTAATGAGTTTCAATTAGGAGGTTTATAAAATTTAAAAAAATGAGGATTGAACTTTTTATTTATTATATAGGAATTGATTTTTTTTATCAATTTTTTTTATAAGTTTTATATTAATTTTTTCTTTATTAAATTTTTTTTTAAATATTATATAGTTATATAAATTCCCAAAAAAATATTATGTATTTATGTTATTATTAATTTCAATGTATTTATGTAAAAAAATAATATATTTCTTTGTCCCTTTAGAAAGGAGAAGCCAAATATATTATCATATTTTATGGCAATTTCATATATTAAAATATATCTATTTAATAAAAACTATTTTTATCTATATTGTATAATAAATGAAAACATTTTCTTTAATTAAAAATTATAAAGAAAAAAATTATATTTATATGGCGGCTTAGAAATTCAAATACTTAGTAAGTTTTTTTTATCCTTAGTGTTTTCTATACTTACATAATGAGCGAGAGTGAGAGAGTGAGAGATGTAAGGGGGAGAGGGTTGGAGGGAGCGGGGAGAAGAGAGAGTGAGGAAGCAAAGGGGGATGAAGAGCGAAGGGAATGATGGAGAGACATCCATAGAGGGAAGGGATAGAAGAAGGGAAGAAGAGAAAGATAGGGAGGAGTGAGAGAGAGAGGAGGGAGATAGAGAGAGGGAAGGAAGCGAGGCGAGAATGAGAGGGAGGGAGATAGAGAGAGTGAGGGGTTCGGGAGAGGAAAGGGGAGGGAATATAGGGATAGAGGGAGATAGAGGTGGTGGAAAGATGGGGGAGTGGTGAGAGAGTGAGGGTGAGAGAAGACAAAGAGAGAGAGAGAGTGGGACAGAGTGCAACGAGGAGTGAGGGAGAGCTAGAGAGTGTGAAAGGGAGAAAGAAAGGGGGAGGGAGAGACATGGGTAGAGGGGAGAGATAAAAGGAGGGGGAGAGAGAGAGAGAGGGACTTCGATACAAAGAGAGTGGGGAGGGAGAGTGTAAGCAAGGTGGAGAGAGAGAGAGGAAAAGAGTTGGGAAAGAGGAAGGGGAGAGAGAGAGACAAAGTAGGGTGAGGGAGGGAGAAAGGTGGGGAGGGAGAGGATGGTTGAGAGAGGGCGAGTGGGAGAGAGCGAGGGGGTGGGGGGGGGAAATGAAAGTGGGGTGGAAGGGGATAGGGAGAATGAGAGTTGGGAGGGAGTGGATGGGAGAGAGCATGTGGGGGGTGGGACAGAATATTATCAGGGAATGAGAGGAGGGAGAGAGAGGTAGGGAGAGAGAGGGAAAAGGAGAGGGGGATAGGGAGATACAAAAACAAAGAGGGAGAGAGAGTACGATAGGGAGAGAGGGAGAGGGAGAGAGTTTGAAAGGGAGAAAGAGGAGGGCGGAGAGAAGGGTAGATGGAGAGATAACGAGAGATATTGGGTGTGCTTGTGTGTGAGAGAGAGAGAGATAGGGAGATCAGGAAATGGGGACAAAGAGGGGAAGGAGGGAGAGAGTGACAAAGTAGGGTGAGAGAGAGAGAAAGGTGGGGAGGGAGAGGATGGTTGAGAGAGGGGGAGTGGAAGAGTGCGGGGTACAAAATGAAAGTGGGGCAGAGAGGGATATGGAGAGTGATATTTGGGGGGCGGAGGAGGGGAGAGAGTGTGTGGGAGGTGGGATTAAATAATTTCAAGGAAAGAGAGGAGGGAGAGATAGGTAGGGAGAGAGAGGGAAAGGGAGAGGGTGAGAGGGAGAGACAAAAACAAAGGGAGAAGGAGAGAGAGAGAGAGAGGTAGGGAGAGAGAGGGAAAGGGAGAGGGTGAGATGGAGAGACAAAACAAAGGGGAGAGAAGAGAGAGAGAGAGAAAGAGAGAGAGCAGAGAGGAGAGGGAGAGAGTGAAGGAGAGAAAGAGGGGGAGGGGAGAGAGAAGGGGTAAGATGGAGAGATAATGGGGATTTTATTGGTTGTGCTTCAAAGACTGGCTGTGTGAGACGAGAGGAGAGAGGATAGTGAGATCATAAAAGGGGAGAGAGGAGGAGGAGAGATTGCAAATTAATGGGGGAACAGAGAGAGGGAGAGAGTTAGGGAAGGAAAATGAGAGAGAGAGACACACACAAAGCAGGGTGAGGGAGAGAGAACAAGTTGGGGGTAGTGAGAGAGTCGCGGGTGGGGATTGTTGTGGAAAGAGAGGATAGTTAGAGAGGTAGGGAGAGGAAGGCGAGAGATAGGGGGAAAGATAGAGCCGGTGAGGGAGAGAGAAATATAGAGAGGGAGAGAGAAATATGAAGGAAGAGAGAGGGTGGGACTGAGTGAGTGAGGGGGAGTGAGAGAAAGTGGGAAGAGGGAGAGATAAAGAGAGTGGGAGATGGAGATATAGTGGGAGAGAAGGGGAGGGATGTAGAGAGAGTGATGGAAGGAAGGAGAGAGGGAGGAAGAGAGAGAGGGGTGATGGGAAAGGATGTAGTTATGGATGGAGGATAGAGGGAAAGTGAGGGAGAGAGGGGAGAGGGAGGTAGAGATAGATAAAGTATGGGTGTGAAAGAGAGGTGGGTTGGGAGTGAGTGAGAGAGAAAGATAACAGAAGAGAGGGAGAGAGGGAGGGACAAAGATAAGGTGGGGAGAGAGAGAGACAAAGAAAGTTGAAAGTTTCATGGAAAGAGAGGAAAATGAGAGAGGTAGGGAGAGGAAGGCGGGAGAGAGGGGGAAAGATAGAGTGGGAGAGGGAGAGAAAAATATAAAGGGGGAGAGAAATATGAAGGAAGAGAGAGGGTGGGAATGAGAGAGTGAGGGGGAGTGAGAGAAAGTGGGCAGTGGGAGAGATAAAGAAAGGGGGTGATGGAGACAGAGCAGGAGAGAGGGATAGGGAGAGGGACATAGAGAGAGTGATGGAAGGAGGGACAAAGGGGGGGAGAGAGATAGGGGTGATGGGAAGGGATGCAGGGATGGATGGACGATAGAGGGAATGTGAGGGAGAAAGGCAGGTAGGGATAGATAAAGAGAGGGAGTGTAAAAAAGAGGTGGGGAGAGAGAGAGGGAGGAAGAAGAAGAAGGGGAGAGAGAGAATGAGAGGGTGAGAGAGAGAGATATGGGGGGAAAGGGAGATCGAGGGATATAAAGGGGTGAGGGAGAGGGAGAAAGATGTATATAAAGAGGGAGATGAGGAGAGGTAGAGAGAGTATCACATGTATATAGAGAGCGAGAAGGAGGGAAGGTGGCACAAAGAGAGTAGTGGGATAGAGATATCACGAGATAAAGAGGGGAGGGAGAGAGGAGAAGTGCAAGAGGTAGAGGGAGAGTGGGTTGGATTACAATAGTAATAGGTGAGAGAGGGAGTGAGTGAGAGGTGGAGAGAGAGATATAGGAATAGAGAGGGATATAGGGGTGGAAGGAGAGAGTTAGGGGGGAGAGAGAGAGGCAAGAGAAGGGTGGGGTGAGGTACATTGTTTGTCATTGGTCATTGGTCACAAATGTTAATAAGGACAACACCATGTCAATGTCTATTCTATCACTCGTGGGTAGTGCAAAATATAACAAATTATATTAGTATTCTTAAATGAATATAATTAATTCCCACTGGGGGTAGAATGAATGCTAGTGAGATATATTGTTAAATCACTTCATGATGTGAATATCACCCATTCAAAACTCCATGAAAATAAATCCATGTTAAATACTCACACAACTTAGCAAACAAAAATAAAAATGATTAAAATTATAAATGAACTTAAATTTATAATATGAATATTGATAGCTTTATTTTATTATAGTAAATATTAAATACTATTTTAATAGCAATTATAATATTTTATAATAGTTCATTATCATCCGGAAAAAAATAATATAAAATAAATATAATAATAAAATAAGGAAAATTAATTTCTCCGCCAATATCTGTAATATTATCAAATACACTGACATATTTTTTGGCACAAAAAAG
Organism: Pinus taeda; assembly: GCA_000404065.3. Lineage (NCBI taxonomy): Eukaryota > Viridiplantae > Streptophyta > Pinopsida > Pinales > Pinaceae > Pinus > Pinus taeda. The sequence goes on along the minus strand of APFE030587418.1, from coordinate 13,884 downwards.
GGAATTGGTTTTCGTTTAAACATACTAGAAAATGTAAGAATTGTAGGAGTGATAGTATTTTTTTAATTTAATTATTTTAGATAAGTATAAATATTAAAATTATATAATTCTATATTTAATTAAAAAAAAATTTGATTAAATTAACATGTAAATATTTAATATAAATAAATTTAATAAAGAAGAACAAAAATTAACCTTCTACGATAATATTTGTAATAATATAAAATATAACGACATATTTGTTTGCATAAAATTCATTAACTTTCATTAAAGTATTAGATATGTTAAATGTTGGTAGTTTAAGTTTTAAAAATAGAGAATTTGTATTTGTTTAAAGATACTAGCCAATGTAAGAATTGTAGGAGATATAATATTTTTTTAAATAAGTATTGGGTTGTCAAAATTACAGTCAGTTGGGGAGGCTTCTCTCCAATATTTTTGAGCATAGGAATAAAATCTTAAATCAAACTAAATAATTCATTTCTTTAGGTCCTATAAACCAAAGTTTGGTTTCAATGGGCATTAACCACCATTATCATCATCATTAAATAAAAAATTAATTTTATTTAACTTTAATTTGATTTGAATTAAAATATAAATACGATAGATTTCATTTAATTTAAGAATATAATATATATATAATAATCTATATATATAAAAATAATTTGAAATAATTTTTACATATAACATATTATAATAATTATTTTATAAAATAGCAATTTTTATTTTTTTTGTTAAAAGTAAGGTGATTCTAGAGTTTTAATTGTTTTTATTAATTTTGAATAATTTTTACATATAACATATTATAATAATTATTTTATAAAAACCCGGATGCGGGTGACACGTTGTTTGGAGCTAGCCACGTGACCGCCATGAGGAGTCTTCGGGACGAAGGGACCTGCGATTAATGAAGCTCATTAAACACGCATTCAATGGCATTCAATGCCATTCCTATCACCCGAGCTACCAAGGAATTAAGGTAGAAGCTGCCAGAATGTTTGGGAGCGGAGATTTTAGTTTGATGGGCCTGTCTGAACAGGCAAAGAATCTCGGCTCTGCTCTACAAGAAAATGTGGGTTTGTGGGCAGAGAAGGGGAGTGTTAGTGTGAAGCAGAGTTGCTTTAGAGGCTGGGAGCAGAGTGAGATTTGGTCCCTTCTGTTACGTCTTCTCACGGAAAGCCGAGTTAAGAAAACCCTGTTACATTTCGGCAGGTTCAGAATGCCTCTTCGAGGTCATGCTTTGCCGCGTTGTGGCAGGAAACCTGGTGGCAGGGGCGTTCATAGCCCACGGTGGGTCTCCCCGTTGGCTTATGCTTTGCCCAGCACCCCTGGTTCTGCCGATTCTGACTCAGATACCGACAACTCAGTGCAGATGGTGACGTTCAAATACATCCGTCGCACCAACAAGCCTATAGTTTCCACCTTAATTAATGTGGTTTTTATGGAGGAAGACGGAGAAGAGGGTAAGGGTAAGGGGATTTCTGAGGAGCAGGAGCCAAGCTCCAACAATTCCTCTCAGAGTGAAAGCCAGGAGGAAAGCTCCTACCAACCCTCCTCTTAGAGCAAGCTCGAAGAGGAAATCACAGATGTGCATTCTAAGGAGCAGCATGAAGCCCTTCGCGAAATATGTAGTCTTATAGATATGGAAATTACCAGCCTGGCCCAGCACCAGGAGACGGATTCCCAAGCTTAGAAGTTGCCTGCAGAAGACAAGAAGCCTGTGCGCTTCTTTGGAGGTCGCTTGTACCCCATCCTCCCTCCAGGAATTCTGCGGCTGGAGGACATACCATGTGGGATGGAAATTGAGTGTGTGCCTGATCCTGAACGGGAGGAAGCAGAATGGGAAGCAGAGCAGCAAGCTGCGAAATAGAAGGACACAGAGGAACAAGCGATAGCAGAGGAAAGGAAGGACTAAGGTATTTTTCCAGCGTTTTTTGCCTTCAGTTTTTTGGTTCGATGACCACCCGCGCTCCGCCTGTCTATGGTCTTGGTTCCGTGCGCCACCTGTGCCCCATTCGGGAAGCGTCGTGCTTGCCCCCTGTGCTCAGCTTGCCTTTGGTTTTTGGCTACGTGTGCCCAGTCCGGGACGCCTGGAGAACCTTCAACGCGTGTCCTCTTTCAACAAGCACCTTTGTTATGTTTATGTATTTTGTTAAAATTCCAGGTCTTTATGTTTATATCTGCAAACTGGAATTGTTTATGCATTTTGTTAAAATTCCAGGTCTTTATGTTTATAACTGCAAACTGGAATTGTAATTGTGAGAATAGGCACTTTGTCAAAGCCTGTAATCACAATTTTTGGTTGGAAAACTTGACAGAGAGCTGTTCATACGCTCTCAGAGGTTTCGACCTCTTGTATATATCTTTTTCTCTTTTCTTAATATAAATAGTTCAGCATTTGCCCAGAAAAAATTATTTTATAAAATAACAATTTTTTTTTTTTTTTTGTTAAAAGTAAGGTGATTCTAGAGTTTTAATTGTTTTTATTAATTTATTAATTTTCTATTATTTCCTAGTTTTAATGGGAAAAAAATATCATGAAACTACACAACAAACAACTATATTATATTTTTTACATTCAGAATAAAACTTAAAAATTTATATTTACAAAGCACTCCAAATTTATATTATTATAAATTTAACATATAACGTCAAAAAAAAATTAATAACATTTCACTTAACTCTTCTGTTTCCATAAAATATATTGAGTTATCAATATATTAAAATTAATTATAAAATTATTGACTCTAAAATCATCATATTATATTACTTGAATTCAAATATTTATTCGAAAAATTCTAGTAAGTTTTACTCGCAAATATAAGAATTGTATCAATGATAATATTTTAAAATTTTTAAATTTTTTATATAATATTAATATAATATTTAAAAATATATTATAAATATCTTAAATAACAATACTTTTAAATTTTATTCATTTTAAATTTAAATTGTGAAAATCTTAATATAAATATTTAATTATATTTAATTATATTTAAGTAAAATAAATTCAATAATTTCTATATATTTTATTTTTAAATACAAATTTGAAGAATCTTTTAGGAAGAAATATTGTAATAATTGTTTTGTAAAATAACATTTCTCCATTTAGTTAATTAAAATAGAGTGATTCTCCCCCAACCAGGGTGCGAGCTAGGTGCGAGCTAGTTTGATTAGATGTACGAGGTCATGAAGGCGAGTTAGGCCTCACCCACCTTCAACATGTAGCTGACACTTGGAAAGTGGCAATGAGCATGCAACACTTAATGTGTGTGATGGGGGAAGAATTAAGGAAAGGGGTAGCGAGTAGAAGGTCATTTCGACCGTGGAGAAGTTGAGCATGAGGCAGGAAGGCGAGGTGGAGTATGGTTTGGATGCTAGTTACTCTCAATATTCTGTGCTGCCGAGGGATGATGTTTGTTGAAACAGGGAGTTCTCTCTAGTATGTTACCCTTATGCTTCCTGTAAACCATATTATTATGGGGGTGAATTATATCAGCCCGGTTCAACTTCTGGTTATGGTTTGGTGGTAGGGGGGGCGGGTAACAGCGTGGAGGTAAGCCAAAGGCTTGACCTTGTATGGAACCTAGGTAGTCTCGTTACAATTGCTATGTTTGTTCTAGTGTCTATGAAGTTCGACATTTTCCTATCGAAGAGGGGAGTCTGTCGGGAAGAAGAGGAGGATGTGGGGGTGTTTAGCTGGGTGGATTGAGGGAGATGACGGAAGAATGAAACTAACCCTTTAGTGTTAGATTCCCTTGGTTGGCCTTTTGGGAACGAGGGAAATTAACCTCAGAAACTTGGGGAGGATGTGTGTCAATTCCCTGTACAATTGTTGCGGATAAAGAGGAGATGGGCAGCATGCTCAAAGGGAGTAAACCCGACCAAACAAGTAACCTTAAATGTTTCAAAATATGAAAAGAAAATATATATTTTATGGCTCTCATATACAATACATGAGATTTATCTATATGGCCATAGACAATAGAGCTAAGACAAGGAAACGTAAATGAAAACTAAAGATACTTAGGTAGATAGTCATGCATGCATATTTCCAGGGATCAATAACATTTACTAGGATTGGACGTTTACTCCTAGGAGTGCAAATAGGACTAGGAGGAGGCCCCATTTTCCATTAATTTCTTGCAAGCACACCACTTGAATGACCAACAACAACAATCGAACCTTCCATATCAGCAATCACCTCGGTGTTTTATAGGATTATGTTGCTCATCAGAAAGTTCCCTTTCCACCTAAGTGATCTTTTCTTGAATTGGTTAAGTGTTCAAATACCACTAATGATCGGTTGCACTCTCAAGTCAAATTTGAGCTCCAGAATAACCTATCCCTTCATAGTGATATGCTCCTTGCTAGACATTAGCACTTTGTGTAGGCATGGAAAACAACAACAAAAAATGAGAGGCCTATGTTAGAATTGAATGGTTCAACAAGAGTAAGGAAACCCAAACACAACCCCCTATCATTGCCAAGATCTTCTAGTGGAAGAGCCATCTTGAGGCCTAAAACTTCTACAAGAGAAGAACATGGAAAAAACAAAGGATTAGGAATAAAAATATATAAATAAATATTCTTAACATACCCAATGTCCCTACTACGTTCCTTGGGGGGTGTTATCACTCTTTTGGATCTCTAAGGTTGAGGAAGGGTCCAGCTGAGGTAACCATAGACCAATCTTTTGACTTCATAGCTAGCCCTACGAAGCCGGAGAGGGCTCTCTCCAAAGGATCACAGCCAAGAGGGTTGGATAGATTAGGGTTTTATGCTAGATATGATGTGCAGAGTTTGTTTAATTTGATTTGGTGGGGTTGTTGGAAGAGGATTAGGTGTAAGAGACTAAGTCAGGGAAAATAAGGGTATGATTGCAGACATCTAAGTCTATATGTATAGAGAATAGCATGCATTAAAATATTATGCACAACATTTTATATTTTGTTAATAAACCATGTAATAATAGACTTTCTGTGATAGTTTGGATTAGGATTTGGTTATGCAAGATAACAATAATTTGAAGGATTGTTTCAATATAGACAGGTCTAGGAATAAATTGAAGATAAGTAATCATTTCTAGCTTATACAAAAAAATAAGTGATTTACAGAAATGCTTGAGAACAAAAAATTTTGGAGATTAGTTGGTCCATCTTAAACATTATAATTTTTTAAACAAGAATATAATTTGAAGTAGAAAAATAATTTATGTTCCCTTCAATCTTTTTTGGATTTTTTAAGCTTCTTATGCCATTTTAACTATAGTGGACTAGTCACCATTGTTCTATCATTCAAAATCTCACACAAAAGTATACTAATAGTTGTGTAAATTGTTGTTCCATTACATATTCTATTCAATGTTTAACTAATTGGTATCAACTAAACCCTTTAAATTTCACGATGCAATCTCTTCAACCGTAGGATTTACTTAATCCGGAATTCATAGTTGTTTCCTCATCGTTGACATAGGATTTCAAAATAGCAATCTTTCCCCATTGTTTCAATGTGTGCCCATTAGAGAAAATAAGTTAGACAGAATATATGAAGGTCGCGTGCTCGATCCACAATGTTGTTGCATCTGTATCTTTGTTGGGAGAGGGTCATGTGTTCGATCCACAATGTTGTTGCCTCTGTGTCTTTGTTAGGAGAGCGTAAGACTGAATATATGAAGGTCGTGTGTTCTATCCATGCTCCTCGCTCCTTTGTGTCTTTGTTGGAGAAGGTCAGACTGAATATATGAGTTGGTGCATTCGATCCACAATGTTTTTATTGTTTATCTTGGGAGCCTATTCACTTCCAGACATTCAATTTGTGTATATTGGGAGCCTGTTCACTTCCAGACGTTCAATTTGTGGTTTCTACAAAGGCGGCGTGTGGTTATACTCACACAATATCATGTCTGACAAATGGTGATCCATAAGAACCGCTGGCAAGAGGAATAAATACGCGAGAGACAACCTGCGTCTTAACATATCTGCGAAGGATGTTATCGTGTGGATCGATTTTCTAATAAAAAGTTTCCATTCTTGCATTACTCCATTTCTCGGAAGCAATTATTGAAGATTTGTATGAAGTATGTGCGATAGGAAGATCCCATGGAAGCTGTCAATTCGCTTCATGAATCCATACAGGTTTTCATAGTCTCTGGCCCGAGCAAGTATTTGATCTTCTGTGTTTTAAAATTTCTTCATGCGGTTAATTTCTTATTTCGAGGCAATGAAGTGATTATTAAGAAAGTAAATGATTAGTTTAGGGAAAATCAAATTATTGAGTATATAAATGCAACACAAGTTCTTGAAAAAACGAAAAGAAAAAGTTATATTATATATGTACTGTCCAGAGAAAAACGTTGCATATGTTGTAAACTGAAAACTGTTAGCTCAAGCCCCAGGGGCTTCCGTGAGGAAAATAGAACCATAACATAACAATAATCTCCACTAAGTAGATGGAACACGACAATAATAGCGCTTATGACCAATGGAGGTTTTATAAAGTTTTGTTGTGATTGTATGTTACCAGTAAATTCTATGGTAATTCTGCTTTTTGTTTATCTTATCTTTCAAATATTTTATATAATTAATCTATTGATTTTAAATAGTTTTGGACATTAAAAATAAACATTGACTTTGAGTGATTTTTGTAAACAACGTGATTTTTGTCAACAACTTTTGATACTATTTATATAAATTTTACAATTTTTTTTAATTAAATTGTTGTTCTCATAATTACTAATTTATATTACAAATTTGTATACATCTTATTTTTTATATTATCATGTATATATTGATCTCTGAATTATCACTCTAAAGAATGAAACAATAAGTATTCTAAATAAACATAATGAAATGATATGTAGTATTATAAATAAAGAGAATGAAATGATATGCAATTTTGGTTTTTTTAGGTTTTGTGACAGAGGCAGAGGTGGAGCAGGAGGTGGTGGAGGTGGGTTGTGGTGGTGGAGTAAGAGGAGGTGGTGGATGAGGAGGTGAAGGTGAAGGAGGCGGTGGTGTGAGGAGGTAGTGGAGGTGGGTTGTTGTGGTGGAGTAAGAGGAGGTGGTGGAGGAGGAGGTGAAGGTGAAGGAAGTGGTGGTGTTGGTCCAAATGGAGTAGGAGGAGGATATGGAGGAGGTGGTGGAGGTGGAGGCTAAGGAGGAGGTGGTGGTGTTTGTTGAGCAGGTGTTGGTGGAGGACCATGAGGTGGTGGATGAGCATGAGGTGTAGGAGGTGGTGGAGGTGGCGGAGGAGGAGGATGGGGGGGAGGTGGAGGAGGTGGCAGGGGAGCTCGTGGAGGAGGGGGTGGAGGTGGAGGAGGAGGATGTTTAGAAGGAGGTGGTGGTGGTGCTAGTGATGGACGATGAGGAGGAAGAGACAGAGGTGGAGATGGAATTGCGGAGGTAGAGGTGGAGATGGAGTTGGAGGAAGATGAGGTGGAGGAGGTGATGGACATGGAGGTGGTTGAGGAGGTGTTTGTGGAGGTGGAGGATGAGTTTATGGAGGATGTGGAGTTGGAGGAGGAGGAGGAGGAGCATATGGTGGTGGTGGAGGTGGAGGTGGAGGTGGATGACGTGGAGGAAGAGGAGGTGGAAGTGGAGGAGGAGGTGTAGGTGAAGGACCAAGAGTATAAAAGAAAGAAAGATAAGATAACAAACAATCTAGTCGCTCGCCAGTGGAGTCGCCATTTTGTTACCGGGAATAGTGTCCACTCGGATGCTGCTATTCCCACTAATACTGGTAACTATCTTAGAAACAAACAAGTAAAGTCTACTTTCGTTTTCCTTTATGAAAATAGATAGGAGTGGAACAACGAGACCAACCTTTGTCTTGCGGTTGATTTCCTCTCCTTCCTGATAGAGCTTTGCCACTTCTTCTTTGTCTGCCCAGCTTCAAAGAGCACCTGTGGAATCACAAAAACATACTACTATCGAAGAACAAAGATCTATATTCATAAATAACCTAGGACGAGATGTGTGTTAACTATACAAATGCATATATAAGTAAACATACAGGAATATGGGGGAAAACTTGAATAGCTTTATTAAGATAAAAAGTAGCAAGAGGATTACAACCATATGTTCTGACCCAGGATCATCCTCCAGCCAGAAAGCCCTTCTTCACCTCAAGTAAATCTTAGATCACCCAACACTATGAATATACACTAGAAAACCAACAAAACTTCTCTATAAGATACAAAATTCCAGCGTCTAGATCTCTGTGATGAGGGATCCATATATAGATGATTATAGGGATGTGAGTAATCTTCTGGGGTCTTGATTAGTGTCCTCTCTCTTATAGTTCCTGCTTCCACTTGGAGAATGATGATCTCTTACTCATCCCTGGTCGAAAATAGAGAGGCAAGTGTCAGAGGGGAAGCTGATGGAAGATTCCATGATCTTCCACCTCGCATTTTGTTCCTGCCATTTGTCCATTCCCGACCATCGCACCCTATAGAGGAGCTATTCAGAATGCATCAGACCCTATACACTGGGAAGGTGATATGAATCGCACCCTCTACACTGGGTTTTCAGTATGGTCCAGTTTTGACCATTTATGAGCAGTTTTCAGTGGAGAACTTCTGGGAGATGATGTAATCAGCTAACCTTTTTCCTTTAGGCAGTGAAGCAACACTTTTAGGGAATTAGGAGCCCTTAGTTTATGGACATTTATGATTGGGGTTGAAGTGCCCAAAACTGTCTATAACAGAAGGGTGATAGGTTCAATTTGAACAAATTCCCAAAGAATGAGTTTGAAAGAGAACAAATGAAGAACATTCCATATGCTTATGTTGTTGGAAACCTAATGTGTGCTCAGGTCTACACAAGACCTGACCTTGCATTTGCTGTGGGAATGTTAGGACAATGTCAGGGTGATCCAGGTTTATACCTCTAGAGAGATGAAAAGAAAGTAATGAGGTACCTTCAAGGAAGAAAAAACTACATGCTTATGTATAGACGGACAAACAATTTGGAAGTAATTGGCTACTTAGATTCTGACTTTCAGGGATGTGTTGAGTCACACAAATCAACATCAGGAAACCTTTTTATGATCGTCGGTGGAGTTGTATCATGGAGGAGTGCCAAGCAGACCTTAATTGCCACTTCAACTATGGAGGCTGAGTTCGTCTCCTATTTTGAGGTTATTTTACATGGTGTATGATTTAAGAGTTTCATTTCTAGCCTTAGAATTATGGATTCTATCTCTAAGCCATTGATAATGTATTGTGACAATTCAACGGTGGTTTTTATGGATAAAAAAAAACAAAAGTGGGAGTCGAAATAAACACGTTGACATTAAGTATTTAGCTATAAGGGAACATGTTAAAGAAAAGAAAGTGGTCATTGAGCACGTCGGCACTGAGTTGATGATCGCTGATCCTTTGACTAAGGGCATGCCACCGTTTAAATTCAAGTATCATGTAATGAATATGGGACTTGGTTCCATTATGTAGTTTCTCATTGTATCGACAATGTTATTTTAATGAAATTCTTAATTATTGTGATGTTTTTCTCATACTTATGTGCACCTTAATTTAATTTGAGAGAATTCATCTGTGTAGGACCAAGAATAAACATAAGGTTTATTCATTAAGAAATTGTTGCCACATAAATTATAATAGAAATAAATACATAGTAATACATGGAAGATAATGCTCGTCATTAGACGACTTATCACCATGATTCATGTATCTATTACTTAATACAGATTATCAATGGCTTTTAAGGTGAAACATTAAAAAAATTAGAAGTAAGGACCCAGTGGGAGAATGTTGCTCTCATAGCGGCTTTTGGTCCTTAACGGCCACTGATAATTTAGAAACCAACTAACCATCTGCCGTCGATTCCAATATTTACTGAAACCATCTATTGTTGATTAATTTCTTGTTAGGAGCTCTTGGAGTGGTCCATTACTCCCACTGTAGTTCTCTACCATGTTCTGTGGAACACTTGACACATAGCCAACTAAAGCTTGATGGAAGCTTCGCTATAAATACCTATGTTTGGTCCCCAATCTCACTCACTCAACCCCTTCAGCCTTACACCATCAAATGAGAGTAAGTAGAGCTTGGAAGTGCCACATGGATGATGATGTCTCACGCAATGGCTCAAAATGGTGTAATTACAGAGTTGTTTGCTAGTTGTCTTTTCATGTCACGCCTGGAAGTGTGGAAGCAAGCTCCATTGTTAAAATTCTTCATTCAATTCTCCATCCATCAAAATCCATTTCACCATCTTCAGGCATCATCCTTAGTGCTTTATGCTTACACACGCCATCTCGTCTTGTCTTTTCATGTATATGTGGCTGCAAAGCTTGACTTTTGGGTTTCAGAAGTTGGAGCTGAATATCTCTGCATTCAGGATCCTAGTTGAGAAAATCCAAAGAAGACTCATATTCTCCTTTCTGAAATCGTTGGAAATTTGTTCAATCGAGTGAGTGAAGAGTAGTTTTTGAAGCTTCTCTCTCCAAGGTCTTTATCTACCTCAACAATGCATGAAAGATGTTGTAAATTTTTTGCTTCACTAAGGATTAAAAGGTGATCGTGTGAATCAGCCAACTAGCTCATTTTCTGCTTTGTCATGGCCAAGAGTTGATTTTGTATATTAAAGAAAATGCTATTAAATTTGTGATTTCCGTCAGACTGAAACCTGTGACTTCCAGACTTCTAGTTTTGATCGACCCAACAATGCAGGTAAACACATGAGAAAACAAAAGAAATGACTGCCTCAAGCGTAGCAGAAAGTTTGGTTTTGGAGTGTGAGCAACATCAATGGGCAGAGGTATGATTTCTTGGGTGTTTAGGTTTCCTGATTCTTTTAAGTGTTTATTTCGCATTATAGAATCGTTATTCAGCTATCAATTGTGACTCAATTTCTTCCACCATCTTTTTATAGCACAAAACTAATGTTGTGTTGTTCAAATCTAAGGTAGTTGTGTTATCTAGTCAAAAATATGCAAATCATTTTTACAAATTCAATATGCATTTGAGTTTGTATATTATTATATGCATTTGAGTTTGTATATTATTATTTTTAGTGTAGCTTTTATTATATTGAGACTCCCGAGTTGTTTATCTCGCATCTATGTACTATCTAGATTTCTAATTTTAAGTTACCTTTACCTATCCCACAAAAATATTTTTTGATTTCAGTTCGTTTTTATCTATGTTGATTATATTTCGGCCGGTCATTATTGATTTCAGTTCAGTGATTATGTATGTTATTATATTTTAACAGTTCAAAGTTTATCTATGTTATTATATTTTAACACGCACGCATTGTTCGAGGTACATTTTATTATTACTCAAGCTTTGTTCTGCTGCACAATCTGACTCCATCAAAACACTGATCCTTTCATTTCTACAATATTCAACGTTTCGCGAAGGATAACGTCTGATCTCACCTTCTATTATCACAATAAGAATAATGAACAAAAAAATCATCTTTCAAGATATCCTCATATGGGAAATTGTAATTTCAAATTGTTGGTACTCAAAACCCTCACGCATCTTACTCCAATGTTTTCCATCGTTTAAAACCTCGTTCACTAGGCAAGTATCAAACCATAAGTTTGAAACCAGACCAAATGATGTCAGACTACGGCTCGAATTGCAGATACCCTCCCTAGGCTTTATTATTTTAATATATCGAGATTATTTATTCTTTTTTTCCACTATTTTTTTTCTCTCAGTTTCGTTTTGTTTAACCTCTTCTATTTTATTATCGGTAGATGACATGCTCCCGTAGTTTTGTTTTTTCCATTACATTTTCCATTAAATTATTATTATTATGTTTTTTAATAAGAAAAAAATTTAACAAAAAAAATCATGAAATTATTTTTATGGTCTTTTTTATGTATAAAAATGCATGTCACGATATATGTTTTTTATTATTTATTTTGTTTATATATATATATTATAAATTTGTATTTTTTATAATCATATATTTTTTTTTTATTAAAACTGCATTCAGTTGTGTTTATGGTAAAATATATATTTTTGGTGTAAGGTTATATGAATTTATTATATAATTTATGTTGGTTATTATTTTTATGTAGTTTTTTCTCTTTCTAAATATGGAAACGTATTTTTATTTAACATGCATTTGAATATTGCAAGGTTATTATTACTTTATCAAAACTACTAACGTTACAATTTTTTTTTTTATTGCTAGAATTTATTCCTTTATTTTTAGGTTTTAAACTTGCACTCTAAATGAGATAGTGGGTTGTGATCATTTATTAATATTATAAAAGTGATTTCATGTTTATAATGTATATGAAATTGTATATTATCACTATATATTTTTGATGAAAGCATTAGTTTGAGTTAATGCTAAGTAATGTGAAGTGAAGTATGTATTTTTTATAAAAATTGTTAGAATGCATGTTTCTATTTTTAATTTTTTAAATTTGACTATAAATGACACAATGGGTTGTGATTCTCTTATTAATATTGTAACATATTCATGTTTATGATATATATAAAAATTTATCTTCTCACCATATATTTTTGTTGAAAGAATTAGTTTCACTTAATGCTATGTAATGTTAAGTGAAGTCACGTTTCAAAATCAGACTTAAGATTTAAGTTTTAGGCTTAGGGCGAAGAGAGGGAGGGAGCGATGGTGACATAGAGATAGAGAGAGAGGGGTGAATGGGTAAGAGGTGAATGAGAGAGAGAGTCTAAGAGACTGAGATATATTTAAGGGAGAGAGAGAGAGTTGGGTGAGGGGAACAGGAGAGAGAATGAGAGAGAAGAAAAGACAGAGGTATTAATATTGAAAGAGTAAGAAAGGGAGAGAAGGAAGGAGTGAAAGAGACATAGAGAAAGGGAGAGAGAGAGGGAGGGTGGGCATGGATATCAAGAGAGAGAGGGAGAGAGAGGGACATGGAGAATGAGAGGGAGTAAGAGTGAGAGGCAGAGGGAGAGGGAATGAGAGATAGGGAGAGCGAACGAGGAGGAGGGAGATAGAGAGGGAAAGAAAGATTGAAAGTGGGAGAGGGGAGAGAGAAAGAGGTAGTGAGAATGAGAGTGAGAGTGAGAGGAGGGGGGAGAGAGGGGAAGAGATTTAGAGAGAGAGAGATTGAGAAGGATATAATGTTAGAGAGATTATGTGAGAGACCCATTCTGAGAGTGAGAAAGAGAAATATTGGGAGACAGTGAGTGAGGGAGATATGAAGAGAGAGGGAGAGTAAGTGAGAGAAAGAAATTGAGATATAGATGAATAGAGGGAGGGAAACAGAGAGAAGGAAAGGGGGGAAGGGAAGAGGAGGTAGAAAGGGAGTGAGTGAGAGAGAGAGAGAGAGAGAGAGAGAGAGAGAGAGAGAGAGAGAGAGACAATGTCATAGAGAGAGTGCAAGAGACACATAGTAATATTCATAGAGAAAAAGATTGAGATACATTGCGAGAGAGAGAGATAGCATGAGTGAGATAGAGCAAGAGTTATAGAGAGTGAGAGAGAGTTCGTTGCTGAAATTTAACATTGGTTTCCGCATTTGTTTTTTGAACAGTTTTGTTGTGCTTTATTTCCACCCTAAATTTATAGATAAGACAAGGTAATTGATTGTGGAGGTGAACCAACATAGATCTATCTTTACTTTAGATCTATAAGTACTAAGAGGGATCAAATGTTTCAACGTGAAAACCTCTTTTGTCGGTGCAAAACTCAAAGAAAGGTTTGCAACTTGAAAGATCTTATCACTCTATCTACTTAATAGGTTTGAATTTAAGATGGATCTAGGATAGTTTTTATAGAAGATGCATTATAAGGAAAGTATGGATGTTTATCAAGAATGAATTGATGTCTTCTAACATCTATAATTAATTTATATAACTATGATAATGTTAAAGGTGTTGAATATAATTGTAAATAACATAAACAC
>APFE030587412.1:430672-446549 GCA_000404065.3 Pinus taeda | reverse complement strand
TTGTTTGTTTGTTTTATGTTTTACTATATTGTAACACTATTGTGTAACACTATTATACTAACCATTATAATTATGGTAGGAAAAAGAGGTAGCACATTTGTCAAAGGTAGGAGAATCTCTTACACCTCTCTAAGGTAGCTCTAAGAAATTTTGGAGGTAGATTCTAACTAGGAAGACTAAAGATAATAATAAAATTGCTCTTCACAATTGGCATTCCTATATTAAAAAGCTTTATGAATCTTCAAATGTCATGGATAATTTGGAAACGCTCCTACAACGAAATAAGTTTTCTCTTTAGAATACATTAAGTTAGGGGTTAATTGCCTTGCTAATGGGAAAGCTAAGGACATTTAAGGTTACCAGGTAGAAATCTTAAAATTGGAGGTCTTGTCCTCATCCCCCACATCCACAAGCTTTTCAATCAAGAAGTCAAGCAAGGGTTCCCTAAACTTTGGACTGAGAGCCTCATTATCCCTCTTTTTAAAAGTGGGGATACAAATAACCCCTCCCAACATTGGCTTAGAATGGATAAAGGTTGTAATAGACCCGGTGTCTTAATTTTTTCAACTTTATTTTGTTGGCAAACCAAACATTCCATCACAAACTTTTGAATATCTGATTTAAGGCCATCCCAAAAAAATTCCTTCTTAACCATATGGTAAGTTTTTAAAAATCCCAAGTGCCCTCCTAAGGGAGAAGTGTGCAATTCCATAAGAATATTTTGTTTCAGCTAGGAATTCTTACCGAGGTATAAGCGATCTTTGTACAATAACGAATCATTTTTCCAACTAAATGTATCAGACGTACTGGAATCTTGTTGTAAATTTCGAATAAGTGCCCCTACTTCTTCGTCATTCTTCCATTCCTCCCTTGCTTCGTTTATCCAATCTGGTTGGCTAATAGAAATGGCGCACAACAATGCTTCACATCCTCATCCTTTCTTGAGAGTGCATCTGCCACCACATTTTGCTTCCCTTTTTTGTAGATGATTTCAAAGTCATAACCCAACATCTTTGTGACCCACTTTTGTTGCTCTTCAGAGGATAATCATTGTTCTAAAAAGTATTTAAGGCTATCATGATCAGTTTTTACCTTGAAGTGTCTTCCCATTAGGTAGGGTCGCCATTTCTTAAGTGCATGGAGTATTGCCAACATTTCCTTCTCGTAAATAGCTTTGTGTAAAAAAATTCCCTTGAATGGACAACTTTCAAAAGCAATGGGTCTTACATCTTACATTAAAACAACACAAATTCCATTTACTGAAGCATCACATTCCACAATAAAGGTTTTTGTGAAGTCCGGTATAGCTAAGACTGGTGCTTGGCACATTGCCTCTTTAAGATGTTTGAAGGCCTTTGTTGCTATTGGAGTCCATCAAAATGCATCTTTCTTCAATAATTTTGTTAGAAGTGTTGCTATTCTCCCATAATTCTTAACTAGCTTGCGATAATACCTTGACAACCCGAGAAATCCTCGAAAATGCTTAATGGTTGGGGGAATTTTCCATTCGTTAATGGCTTTAATTTAACTAGGGTCTACCTTAACTCCTTCATGAGATACAATATGACCCAGATGTTCCACCTCTTGTACTCCAAATAAACATTTGGATCTTTTTGCATATAATTGTTTCACCTCTAATAGTTGTAGTACCCTGTCAACATGTTCAACATGATCCTTCCAAGACTTGCTATAGATTAGTATATCATAAAAAAATACGAACACAATTTTTCTAAGGAAGGGTTTGAAAATGGAATTCATCAAACCCTGAAATGTAGAAGGTGCATTGGTAAGGCCAAAAGGCATGACAAAAAATTCATAATGACCGTCATGAGTTCTAAATGTTGTTTTCAAAATGTCTTCATTTTTCATTCTGATTTGATGATATCCTGAATGAAGATCCAACTTGGTGAAGTAAATTGATGCATGCAATTCATCTAGTAATTCATCAATGACAGGAATGGGAAACTTATCTTTAACAGTGAGCTTGTTGAGCTCCCTATAATCCGAACACATGTACCATGATCCATCCTTCTTGTGCACCAATACTACTAGAGCAGAGAAAGAACTTTGACTAGGTTGAATTATACCAACCTCTAGCATTTTTGCAACCATACGTTCAATTTCACTCCTTTGGGCATAGCGATATCAGTACGGCCTGATGTTTGGATGAACACTTCCTGGAATCAGATGAATAGCATGATCATGATAAAAAATCTATGGGAGACCTTTGGGAGTCTCAAATAACTTGGAATGATTGTCCAAGACTTTTTGGAGATCCAGAGAAATAGATGATTTCGATGTGGAAACATCTAGTGAACATAATTGTGCAATTACACCTCTTTGTTCCTTTTTTAGAAGCTTTGTCATACCATTAGAGCTGATTATATTTCCTTGTTTCCCTACAATACCCTTTAATTCAACTTCCCTTCCTTCTATAGAAAATTTCATGAAAAGTTCTTGAAAATTAAGAGCTATTGTACCCAAGGATTGTAGCCATTGGACTCCTAGTACAACATTAGCACCACCCATTGGAATGGAAAGCATTGGTCTAGTCATACATATTCTCCCATGGATAGCTTAATTTTATGGCACTTTCTAGATCAATTTATTTTTCCTCCATTTGCATCCATCACTTGACAATCTAGTGCTAGATATAACAAGCAATTCAATTATTTTGCTGTCATACAATGAATAAAATTGTGGGTACTTCCTGAATCAATTAACACTATTACCTTTTTCTTCTTGATTTGTCCTTCTATCTTGATGGGTTGAGGAGTGGTAATTCCATCCAATGCATTACAAGATATGGTTGAATTCATTTCTTCTTTATCTAGGCTTTGTTCCTGGAGTATATCCTCTTATTTTGACCTTTCTTGCTCCTTTTCTTCTTCCTCTTCACAATCTATGTATAATAACTTCTTCTCGGCACACTTATGACCTTTAGTGTATTTGCTATCACAACTGTAACAAATCCCTTATGCTCTTTTTTCTTCCAATTGTTGTGGTGTCAACCTTATAGGTTGTGGAAGACTAGGGGCAACAACACTTCCATCTTTATAGTTGTGAGTGGTATGCTTCCTGGTTACCATAATTTTGTTTTCCATTTTTCTTGCTAACCTGAATGCCTTCTCTAATGAATCAGGTTCCCAAAGGTGAACATCATGTTGGATATTATCCTTTAAAGACCCTATGAACACATCAATCATATGCTCCTCTGGAATATCTTTTACCCTTATGTTCAATTTTTGGAACTCCTCAATGTGCTCCATTATTGAACCCCTTTGTTTGAGATTTATCAATTGACTACAAAAGTGTTGCTTTTTATATCCTCATAATGTGATATCAATCCTTCTTTAAAAATTGCCCAAGTCATAAATTGTTTACGAGAGAAAAGCCATTGATACTATACAAACTGATTTGGTTCCAAATATAAAGTTGCAATACGTACCTTTTGTGTGTTTTGCACATTATTGAGATCAAAAAATTGCTCCATCTGTAATATCCATGTTGAGGGATCCTTGCCATCAAACTTCCTCATATCGATTTTTGGAATACGGTGGGTCTTCGATCCCACATTAGAGTCTATGGAATCATGATTAACATTTCTTTTGTTCTCATCATGAGTTTCCTTTACTACCCTTTCACCCTTAGTGACCATTTGTTGTAGCAACTTATTCATATTTATCTTCAATTTGTCCATGTCTGTCTTCAAATTTGTCTTCCAATTGCCCATGTCTATCTTCAAATCTATCTTCCAATCGTCCATGTTTGTCTTCAAATATGTCTTCCAATCGTCCATCTTAGCTTCCATGTCATTCATCTTAGCTTCCACGCCCTTTATCTTAGATTCCATGCCATTTATCTTAGCTTCTGTTAGCTTTTGTGAGGCTGACATTTTTTGCACTTGGTCTTGTAATTTTGATATATCATGTAGCATTTCTTCCTCTTCTTCATGAGTCATTCTAGAGCTTTTAGGTTCCTCACTAGGTGTTTGCATTTTCTTTCCTCGGGGAATCAGTTACCGATAATAATGCTATACTAGCCCTTTGAATTCCTTCAAAATAAATTTTCAAACCAATCTTAAGCAAAAATTTAAAAGAATCTACACACCTTTTTTTTCTTTGTAGGAGTTCGATATTGCCTCTGATGTATCTCTATGCTTTCAGAACATCCAGTTCTAAAATTGCGACCAATGGTAGCCCTCTGTGTTCTCTTTCCAATGCCACCAATCTGATCCAAATTGGATTCTCCAAGGAAGAGTTATGTGAAATATCCCACAGTGACTTGATTATAGACTAGTTTAGTAGAGCGAACATGTACGACGTGCCACGAGTCACTATTTCGACATTTAGCTTTGAAAAATATATAGAAGAAACTAAAGTCCATCCTCTTTCTGTACCTTCTTACGAAATTCCAATCCAATGCTCATAGAAAAAGTTATGATGATTTTCCCCAAGTCACCTGTTTGGAATGTAATTTAGGACTCTGCAAAAAGACCAACTTCCTCAGATCATATCTCCGCAAATATAGCGCAAAAATATCTGAAATTCAGACCCGAGAGTTAGCGCGATGTCCTCGTAAATGGGTTTTGTTTTCAACTTCTGAAACATCACAGAAAACAAGTTATAGCGAAAATTCCACAATGACCTGTTTGGAGCAGTGAAACCCTAGAATCCAAACCTCTGATACCAAATGTTATGGAACCAGCTCAAGAAAAGGTAGAATAGATAGATCAACGTGTTAGAATTCAACCTCTTCGAGGGGGCAACCTCCTTTACATTACATAAATGAACAATTCTTGGATGATTCAAATGGAAAAACCTCCTTTGTATATATAGGAGTCTAAGGAGTCACAATATAACCCAGCCAACCTAACAATAATAATATAAAGCCACAAAAATAACAATAGAGGGATTCTATGGGGCACAATAATAACAATATAGGGACAATAGGGGAACAACAATATTAATAAGGGGTATAACTACAATAGTAATGGGGTAATCACTAGTATTATAGGGACCCAACACTCAGATTCTCATGAATCAAAGAGTGACCCTCCCATCCCATGTTCTATGGAGGTTCCTCCTCCTATAAATACCTCCATAGCTAAGATCTGTTAGTGAAGATAGTTAGTCAGAGTGGTTGAAGTTAAAAGATAGAGAGAGTTGAGTATGGAAGTAGCTTCTAATGTAACTTAGCCTGGGATAGCTTTGTGTGGATTTGGCTTGATTGTATGAGTGTTCTAGCATCATAATTTTGCCTTTTGGATAGGAGAGAGAGTTATTCATCCTCTTGGGATAAAATTCATGAGTGAATGCTTGCAGAGACACACTGATAGACCCTTCAAGGAGACCTACAATGTCAAGGCATGGTTGTAAGTTTACTTCAGTTCATATTAATACAAATCAACGGTTTATTTCCTATATCTTATGTCAAAATTGCATATTGATAGCTTGAAGTTCCTTGACCCTTTAAGTAGATCATTTTTGTTATATTCTATTATGTTTGTTGTTGTTCTTTGTATGTTGTTTCAGGTACAAAAGTGATTAGAACGAGAGTTGGAGAAATACAATGAGAACTTCATCAAATGAGGATTTGAAGGTAGGCCTTCATGACATTAACTATCTAAGGGAATCTGCTTTGATATTGTTCTTGCTATGACTAGATCCACTCTAGGGCTAGACGGGTTTCCACTATCCGCAGAGGGAACTTACTTGCTTCACAAGTTGGTGACCATATTGGCGACTTGTGTCTTTTGTCTCTTAATTTGATTTTTCTTTGATTTTTTATTATCTCCTTTACTTTCTCAGTAGAATTCACAATATTGTGAGTTGTTTGACTACTCTTGGTAGTCTTCCCACTATCATAAGTGATAGGTCTATCCTTTCCTCAGCTAAAGTTTTAAATTTTGCCTTTGATTTGGGGTCATCACCTTTTATTTTATGATAGTCGCAACTGCTCTATTTAATTAGTTGCGCTTTATACTATTTGGCGTGCTTAAATTGCCTCACAGTCGCGACAGGATTTGATTTACACTTGGCATTGTTCTTTGGTGTACTTCTACAATGACATCTCAAAGTTGCTAGTTACGGGGATGCGAAGTTTCATTGTCGGCACATATTGTCAGTTTGACACTCGCGACGATTCCTATAGGTTTTAATTTTGAAGTTTTGTTTGTTGATTAGCCAGTGTGTCCTATCCTTCCGAGCTTGTCTTCTGCCTATTTATTGTGTGTCAAATTATTGTTTGGTGGAATATTTGACTCTTGGTTTCATTCCCTTGAGATTTCTCCTTTTGAACTATGTGACCTGTTTACCTTAGGGTTTCTTGAAGCATTAGCTTTTTCTTAGGTTGCTTGTTTGTTTGGACCTTTGAGATGTGTTTGAAGCGATCCCTTGCTTTGTTTGAGGCTTCTCCTTATTGATTGTTCTTTCATCTTCTTGATTGGCATGTGATGTTTGGTTATCAAAACTTTCAATTATTGTTTGTTTGGTTTCCTTCCATCACTTCGGCATAGATCACATTGCTTCTCGATCAGTTAGAAAGATTTCAAGCTTTTGCAAAAAGAAACATATTCTTTGTTTTAAATCTTTGATTAGTTTCTGAGTGGAATGTGTCCCTTTACTTATTGAATGACTTCATTCGAAAATGACTTAAAACTAGCATTGTTTTGAGTTTTGAATTCGGTTGCTTGTCATATATTCGAAAAAACAAAATATCGCATTCATTTTTCATTAGGAAACGAGAACAATCTTTTGCATCAGTAAATTCTTGACATTTAGAAGTTGAAAAACAAAGGATGTATTTTTCATTTTCTTATTTGGATTGCTTGCAATTTAGTGAAAGATAGAAGCATTTCTCTTTCCTCTTGATTGGTTTGCTTGCGAAATAACGAAAAGTGCCATTCTTGCATTTGCTTGCTTGTTGCTTTGATTGCTTTGAAATGAACCTCTCATTTTTCTTTAGTTAGTTCTTCATTGAAAAGACATGGTTTCTTTACTCATTTAGTTGCATTCTTGGAGTTTTTGAAGATATGTTTGGTAGGGCCTTGAAACTGAGATTTAATTCAATATAAAATGCTAAAATTATTGAATTAATCTAAAAACGCATTGGAACTTAACACTCATATATCTAGATGTCTAGGCTAGAGACATGTTTTGGCTTCTTTAAACCTAAAGGCTCTTGTTTTCACTAAGGTTGGGTGATTTCTACTTTTGTGATTCGATAAGTGCTAGTATGGACTTGTGCTCCTTGTACCAACATGTATATGATGGGAGACCCCACTAGGTTGCAGTCTTGCTATCCATATAAATCCGAGTCTATAGCCTTATGACTTGTAACGCATCAAAAACAACATTCGAGAAGATTAGCTACCATACAGGAAGTCCTTGGCCATTTCTCTTTCATTTTACTACCAAGGTGTATATGTATTTTTATGATTTGTGTGGTAAACCTTTTGCCTAGAATTCCAAAGCAGTCATTTAATCTTTTTGACTCATTAAACTTAAGAGATCATTTGAGCACTTGTCCTTTTGAGCTCGTTTCTAATCGGAAGTGATATAGCCACCTTTCGTCCTTTTCTTGACTCTTAAAACATGAAAATGCAAAGTTTTGTTTCAGTGTTCTAAAATTAACTTCCCACGAAATATTCCTGGTAAAAGTTATCTTCCGTAGTAATTATTTAGAGTCGATTCCAATGGTAACATTTCCAGAGTTCACCCATCAAGGGTTCCCCTCGGAAGGGAATCCTGGTCCTTTTCCTTCTTTTGGAAATGTTGGTTCTCCTTATATGGCAACGTTGTCCCTCCCTGGGATAACCATTGGTTTACCTGTTTGGTTATTTTTGACCTGAGTGATCCTGGATGTCCCTACTCCTGCACTGTCATCTCCTTCATTCGAATCACGTCACGATGATTCTATGGTTGACCCCTCATCTTCTTCCCTTATTTCTTCACCTTCCTCTTCTACTTCACCTGGTGAAAATTTCAAATCTAGTAACCAGGAGGCTACAAAGAAGAAGATGAAGACGAAGAAGAAGTTAGCTAAGCAAGAGGTTGACCGTGTAGTTATTACTCCAAATGCACCTCCTATAGGCAAACTTATGTTCCTCCACAGAAGGTTAAATTTCCTTGCAAGATGTGTAAGGGTGATCATCTCCTCCGACACTGTCTTAGCATTCCCAGAGTCTTAGAGATATGGTCTCAAAATCTTGATCAACCATCCCCATCGACCTCTGGAGATCATGTCAATGCTACGCTCTTGGCTAGCAATGGTAAGAAGAAAGGGAAGATTAGATTCCCCTATAGGCTATGTGAAGGAGAGAATCTTCTTCACCTTTGCCCTCTTATGGATAAATCTTCCCTGTTGGTTATCAGAGGCTTTCTTCTAACCCTCTCTCGGTTGGTAAAGATATTGACTTGGGTTCATCTCTTCTTCATCCTGCTCTTCCTAAGCGAGACTCTTTTGTGTCTGTTCCCGACCAACCATTAGTCAAAAAGAGTATTGACTTGGCTCCGCCCTTAGTTTCTCACTTCGTTCCAGAAGAGTGTAGTGATCATACTGCTCATGTTCTTCTTGTCTCCTCAGATTCTCATGAATTGAAGAGTAACCCTACCGTCCCAATTGTTCGGGAGAGTGCTTCTTCTATTCATGTAGAGCATGGGGACGATTATATGATACCCCACCAAGTAGTTTTGTCGTCTCTTTCGATTGGGGTCCATTGACTGCTTTCCGCCTCTTATCTTATTTGCCTTTTTAGATCACAATACAAGCCTATAATATGGTAGTACCTGACACTATATTAGATGAAGGTGCGTCTGTTAGCATCATGTCTTCTACTACTTAGCAAGCTTTGGGCTCCCCACAGCTTGTGCCTGTAACTTAGAATCTGTTATCTTTCAACGGAGGAACTAGTCAACCCTTAGGGATCCTTCTGCAGTTCCCTATTACTTTGGGAGGAAAGACCGTCTATATAGACATGATGGTAGTCCAAGGTCCGTTGGATTTCAATCTCCTCCTTGTACACGGTTTATTTCCTCTATCTTCATAACATAGTTGTGTCCAAGGAGGAGATTGAAATCCAACGGACCTTGGACTACCATCACGTCTATATAGATGGTCTTTCCTCCCAAATTAATAGGGAAATGTTGAAGGATCCCTAAGCATTGATTGGTTCCTCCGTTGAAAGCCAACAAATTCTGTGTGATAGGCACAAGTTGTGGGGAGCCCAAAGCTTGCCAAGCAGTAGAAGACATGATGCTAACAGATGCACCTTCATCTAATATAGTGTCAGGTAATACCATATTATAGGCTTGTACTGTGATCTATAAAGGCACATAAGATGGGAGGTGAAAAGCAGTCAATGGACCCCAATTGAAAGAGACAACAAAACTACTTGGTGGGGTATCATATGACTTCCCCCATGCTCTACAAGAATAGAAGAAGCACTCTCCTGAACAATTGGGATGGTAGGGTCACTCTTCGATTGATGAGAATCTGAGGAGACAAGAAGAACATGAGCAGTATGATCACTATGCTCTTCCAGAATAGAGTGAGAAACTGAGGGCGGACCCAAGTCAATACTCTTTTCAACCAATGGTTGGTCAGGAACAGACACAAAAGAGTCTCGCTCGGGAAGACCAAGACGAACAAGAGATGAACCCAAGTCAATCTCTCTACCAACCAGGATAAGGTTAGAAGAAAGCCTCTAATAATCAATAAGGAAGCTTTATCCATAAGAGGACAAAGGTGAAGAAGATGCTCTCCTTCACATAGCCTACAGGGGAATATAATCTTCCCTTTCTCCTTACCATCGCTAGGCAAGAACGTAGCATCGACATGATCTCCAGAGGTTGATGGGGATGGTTGATCTAGATTTTGAGACCATACCTCTAAGACTCTGGGAATGCCAGGGTAGTCTCGGAGGAGATGGTCACCCTTACACAGCCTGCAAGGAAATTTGAGCTTCTGTGGAGGATCAGAAGGTTTGTCTGTGGGAGGTACATTTGAAGTAATAGCTGAACAATTGGCCTCTCACTTATCTAACTTCTTATTCTTCATCTTCTTCTTCTTCTTTGTAGCCTCCTCATTACTATATTTGAAACTTTCACTAGGCGAAGTAGAAGAGGAAGGTGAAGAAATAGGGGAATAAGGCAAGGGGTCAACCTTAGAATCATCGTGATGTGATTCGAATGATGGAGATTACAGGGCAGGAGTTGGGACACTCAAGATCACTGAGGTCGAAAATAACCAAACAAGTAAACCAATGGTTAACCCAGGGAGGGACAACGTTGCCATATAAGGAGCACCAACATTTCCAAAAGAAGGGAAAGGACCAGGATTCCCTTCCGAGGGGGCCCTTGATTAGCGGACTCTAGAAATGTTGCCATTGGAACAACCCTAAATAATTACTAAGGAATATAACTTTAACAAGGAATATTTCATGGGAAGTTAATTTTTAGACATTAAAACAAAAAATTTTCCTTTTCATGTTTTAAGAGTCTAAGAAAGGACGAAAGGTGACTCTATCACTTCCGATTGGAAAGGAGCTCGAAAGGACAAGTGCTCGAACGATATTTTAATTTTAATGAGTCAAAAAGATCAAATGACTGCTCTAGAACTCTAGGCGAAAGGTTTACCAAAAAAATCATAAAACTACATATACACCATGGTATTAAAATGAAAGAGAAATGACCAAGGAATTCCCGTCTGGCAGCTAATCTTCTTGAATGTTGTTTTTGGTGCGTTATGATTTGTAAGGCGACAAACTCGGTTTCCTATGGATAACATGATTTTAACCTAGTGGGGTCTCTCATCATATACACGACAGTACAGGGAGCACAAGTCCATACTAGCACTTATCGAATCACAAAATGACGAATCACCCAACCTTAGTGAAAACAACAGTCACTAGGTTTAAAGATGTCAGAACACATCTCTAGCCTAGACCTCTAGATATATGAGCGTTAAGTTCCAATGCGTTTTTTAGATTAATTTGATAAATTTTAGTAGTTTATCTTGAATTAGATCTCAATTTCAAGGCCCTACCGAATGTATCTTCAAAAAATCCTAGAATGCAACTAAATGAGTAAAGAAACCATTCCTTTTCAATGAACAACTAACTAAAGAAAAGTGAGAGTTTCATTTCAAATAAATCAAAGCAACAAGACAGAACATGCAAGAATGGTACTTTTCGTTATTTCGCAAGCAAACCAATCAAGAGGAAAGAGAAATGCTTCTATCTTTCACTAACTTGCAAGCAATCTAATTAAGAAAATGAAAAATACATCCTTTGCTTTTCCACTTCTAAATGTCAATAATTTACTAATGCAAAAGATTGTTCTCATCTATTAATTCAAAATGAATGTGATATTTTGTTTTTTCAAATAGATGACAAGAAACCAAATGAAAAACTCAAAACAATGCTAGTTTTAAGTCCTTTTTGAATGAGATCATTCAATAAGTAAAGAGAAACATTCCACTCAGAAACTAATCAAAGACTTAAAACAAAGAATATGTTTCTTTTTGCAAAAACTTGAAAGCTTTTTAACTAATCGGGAAGCAATGTGATCTATGCCAAAGTGATGGAAGGAAATCAACAAACAAGACTTGAAAGTTTTGATAACCAAATGTCACATATCAATCAAGAAGATGAAAGAAAATCCAATAAGGAAAAGCCTAAAACAAAACAAGGGATAACTTCAAACACAACTCAAAGGTCCAAATGAATAAGCAACCCAAGAAAAAGCTAATGCTTCAAGAAACCTTATGGTGAACAGGTCACACAGTTCAAAAGGAGAAATATCAAGGGAATGAAACCAAGAGTCGAATATTCTAGCAAAAAACAATTTGACGAACAATAAATAGGCAAAAGACAAGCTCAAAAGGATAGGTCACATTGGCTAATCAAAAAACATAACTTCAAAATTAAAACCTACAAGAATCTTCACGAGTGTCAAACTAACAACATGCGCCGACAATGAAAAGTCGCATCCCCTTAACTAGAAACTTTGCGACGTCGTCGCAAAAGTACACCAGAGAACAACGCCGAGCGTAAATCAAAGCCCGTTGTGAATGTGAGGCGATTTAAGCGTGCCAAATAGTAGAAAGCGTAACTAATTAAATAGAGCAGACTTGACTATCATCGCAACTGTCATAAAATAAAAGGCGATGACCCCAATTCAAAGGCAAAATTTAAAAATTCAGCTAAGGAAAGGCCAGACCTATCACTTATGATAGTGGGAAGACTACCAATAGTCAAACAACTCACAATATGGAGAATTCTACCCAAAAAATAAAGGGGACAATAAACAAGCAAAGCAAAATCAAATTAAGAGACAAAAGACACAGGTAAGTTCCCTCTACGGACAGAGGCAACCCCTCTAGCCCTAGAGTGGGTCTAGTCATAGCAAGAACAATATTAAAGAAAATCCCCTTAGATAGTTAATGTCATGAAGGCCTACCTTCAAATCCTCGTTTGATGAAGTTATCGTTATGTTGCTCCAACTCTCTTCTAATCACTTCTGTACCTGAAACAACATACAGAGAACAACAACGAACATAATATAATACAACAAAAATGATCTACTTAAAGGGTCAAGGAACTTCAAGCTATCAATATGCAATTTGACATAAGAATAAACCATTGATTTGTATTAATATGAACTGAAGTAAAACTTACAAACATGCCTTGACATTGTAGGTCTCCTTGAAGGGTCTTGTTAGCATGTCTCCGCAAGAATTCACTCATGAATTGTCTCCCAAGAGGATGAATAACTCTCTATCCTACCCAAAAGGAAAAAATATGATGCTAGAACACTCATACAATCAAGCCAAATCCACACAAAACTATCCCAGGATAAGTTACATTAGAAGCTACTTCCAAACTCTACTCAAACTCTCTCACTCTCTCTCCCTCCTTAACTCCAACTCTAAGCCCTCTCTTCAACTTCCCCTAGTAGATCTCAGCCATGAAGGATATATTTATAGGAGGAGGAGCCTCCATAAGAGATGGGAGAAATAGCTATATCTTTGGGAGGTTTCACAAAAGGTGGAAAAACCATCCCAAAGGAGAGAGTCAAGCTCACCTGATCCAACAACCAACCCTAGGATTACCCATTGAAAATTTGTTAAAACAAACTCGCTAAAAGTAGCTCGTCGCGAGTGAAACACAGGGACAGAGCGACAACAATGCTAGGCTTAGTTCAATCTTGGCCATCTTTGCGGGTGGAATAACTGATGACCTGTGACGACCAAAAAACAAAGGTTAACAAGGGTCTACTCCAGGAGTAATGAACTAAGGTATTCTTCTTGATATGACAAGGAAGATATTGTCACATATTTTGCAACATGACACAAAGCAGATGTCAATAACATAGATCGATAGTGTCCAGGATTAGGGAATGCAGGGTCAGTGACAAAATATTGTGTAACAGATGCCCCCTAAAGCATGAAGGCCGAGAGAGTGGAAGGGGTGAAATGCTCTACAAATCCATAACTGAAACAAAACACCATCACGCAAAGAACCTGCAAATGCAAGTACAACTGATATCTCTGATACATAAGTACATAGTGAAAGGAAATATGTGTGCATAAGGCATGTGTGCAACCATCCAGAAGATAAACATAAATTATTTGTGGTATGGACGCAACCATCCAATCAAAAGGACCATATAAAAGACTTAGGTATGGTTGTAGCCATCCAATCAAAAGAGTCCTGAATACAATCATGAATCAATCTGCACAACCTAAACTTGTGTAGTTTGAGCCTGTTATCACCTAGAACTGCAGTCACATGTACATAATGTTGTCCAAAAAATTTCATTGTCAAAAATGGGTGTCAAATGGTTGTTGTCCTATGTTTGTTACTTAGGGATCATGTTTAGAAAGATATTGAAGTGAATCATTTCAAATACCGTTAGTCATCCTCCATCATGATTGTATAAGGCATGTCTTATCTTGTTTACGTCACTGGTCCTTTTCGCATTTCCGCAGCGCAGTTTTATTGGCTGATTTTGCAGCACAATGATATTTTAGCTTTTTCGCAGCGTGTCAGTAACCAGCCATTTCGTAGCGCATTTTGTTAATTTATAACTATCTGCGCTATGAAATCGCGGACTCGGGGATTTTGCAGCACAGATTCTTGAAATGTCATGTCTGGGGGGATGAGTCATTGTGTCCGTCCGTTTATTGTCAGTTGGCGTCCTTTCCAAGCAATTATGAGCCATCATTCCACCAATAGGTTCATAGCCACGCACATAAACATCATTCAAACGGTTTTGTAATGCATGGTAGTGTTATGATGTTTGTTAATGATGCATGAACTGACCCGTTTGTATGATAAGAATGTTAAATTGCAAAGGAGCCCGAGTTTCTTCTTTAAAAGAACCTGATTGCAAGCAAGCCTGCGTTCCAAAATTTGAATTTGCCATTTGAGTTGAAGCTGGTGGTGTTTCTCTGTGCAAAAGATTTCAAAGCGAAATGGAGAAAAAGGGGCATCGGTCTGGAAGATGCCAAAGAACAGAACCTGAGGGATTGGATCTTACATTAAGAGATGAAGGTGTAAGAAAATCTTTTAAGGATGTTAGTTGCTGGAGATTTTGTGAGAAGCTGCAGGGTGGGCATGCTGAGGTAACAAAAGCATTTGCCTTGAATTTTACAGGTTTAAGTTCTAAAGTGTCTATGTTAGAATTCCCAGTATCTCCAGAGGCTATTGCTAATGTGACTGAGATTCGGAGAGGAGGGCAGGAGTGGTTTAAAAACTTCAAATTTGATATGAACCCCTGCAAGGAATTCTTGAAGGAGCCTTATGTGAATGAAGATCTTACAAAGGCTGTGCCAAGAAATTATGTGAAGGAACATTATGCACTTCTCCTTACATGTATTCAAAAGTATTTAACATGTGAAGGGAGATATAATAAAGTTTACTCCTATCATTTTAAGCTGTTGCTGCATTTTACAGGCAAAGCATCTATAGATATCCCATTCTACTTGTTTCGTAGCCTCAGCAAGATGTGTGATAAAATTCAATTGAAGGAGGATAACTGTGAGACATCACTGTTTCATCATGGCTTAGTGAAACTGTTAGTATTGGATGGTCTGCAGAAAATTGGTAAGGATTGGAATTCCTTTATCTTTATGGCTGGTTTTCAGAGTAAGACAGGCCTCACCCCAGTGCCTGTTAGGGAAAGAGAAGAGTCAATTGAGGAACCTACTCTTGCTGAGCTTAGAAAGGAGGTAAAAGATAAGAAAAAGACCAAGACCAAATTGAAGAAATCAGTGAAGCCATTGGTTATCAAAGAGCCACCTCAACCATCATCAAAAGAGAAGGTCAAGCACAAGAAAGATGCACCTGAATCAAGTGGGGCTGAAAAGGTATCAAGAGTAAAGACCAGAAGTCAATTAAGCAAGGAGAAGGGTAAATCAGTAGATGTTGAGGAAAGTCCAATATCAAAGGCTAGTTTGAGTGATTTGCTTGAGGCTATTGAGTTTGAACAGTCTCAACCAGTACATATTGAGCCAATGCACATTGACTTAACTCAATCATCACTAGAG
Source organism: Pinus taeda (assembly GCA_000404065.3). Classification (NCBI taxonomy): domain Eukaryota; kingdom Viridiplantae; phylum Streptophyta; class Pinopsida; order Pinales; family Pinaceae; genus Pinus; species Pinus taeda. The sequence continues at coordinate 430,997 of APFE030587412.1, read as the reverse complement.
AGCACTAAAAAATCAAAGGCTTCGAAGAGGTTAAGGTTTGATGAACCTAGTGAAGAGTTTGTTTTCAAACCACGAAGGCCAGTTACAAGGAAACAAATTAAAGAGGCTGAGAAAGTGCATGAAGAAGAGGTAGCTGTAAAGATGCCCAGAACAGAGGAAGCTGAACAACTGCCCAAAACAGAGGAGGCAGAGAAAATAAAGAAAAAATCTTTTATGAGAAAGCAAGCAAGAGAAATTGAGAAACAATCCAGAACAGAGGAAGCAAAAGAAATCAAGAAAAAAGGTTCAAATAAAAAAATCATCATTTCTCAAGAAGGAAATACTA